>PQWD01014200.1:0-66453 GCA_019425675.1 Leucinodes orbonalis | reverse complement strand
CTCCACGGGTGAGTCCGACTCGCGCTTGGCCATTTTTTTTAAACGTTATAAACGATGAATTATTATTTTTTCATATTAAAGCTGTAGTAGGTGCCTGAGTACATAAAAAATATTTTATTTTATGTTAAGTACTGCTGCGGACCCCTCCACGGGCGAGTCCGACTCGC
The DNA here is from genome assembly GCA_019425675.1 of Leucinodes orbonalis. Taxonomy (NCBI): domain Eukaryota; kingdom Metazoa; phylum Arthropoda; class Insecta; order Lepidoptera; family Crambidae; genus Leucinodes; species Leucinodes orbonalis. The sequence continues at coordinate 66,286 of PQWD01014200.1, read as the reverse complement.
GCTTGGCCAATTTTTAATATTCCATAAACATGCCATATTATAAGCTAGGTACGTGCTTAGTGTGTTGAATGTATGAGGATATTTTTTGCGAACTAAAAATTTTTAGATTGATGGAAAAAAACGTATGGTGGTCAGTTTTGTATGGTTGTCATGATAGCTTAAAGGTTTGATATGCTTATGAAAGGGACGGTCAGTGTGCTCACTTGGTGGTAAGTGATACGCCTGACCATGACAGGAGCAACTGTAACCGTAGCAAAATTTATCACAAAATGCTACTTTGTTTGAACTTAATATTTAATTATTATATACTTGAACTAGCTTTCGTTCGCAGCTTCACTCGCGTTGTAATTGGGTTAATACAGAATATTATTTTAATATGCCGCTGTACAAGATAGTTATTATTTGTCTATCAATCGATTTTTAGCTTCTTAATTTGAAAACTGCGAAATATCTTGGGGGCAAATTTCATAAAAAAAATTGTGCACGATATTTTTATTACACCTACCTTAGAAAAAGTGAAAGCTCAATACAAAATGCCACCCCTCATTAGAGGGAAGTGGTGGGTAAGAAAGAGACATAAGGTGAGGCTTTCTTACCCTCCATCCCTTCAACTATCTGTTCTTAAAAAATACGTAAATTCATTGCTATGTTTAGCCGTGAAATACAGACAAACAGACACACCTTCACCAGTATGGATTTACAAGTGTTTGTAAACACAGCACGCTGAACAAAGCAAACGTAATAAATTAGTATATCATAATTGGGAACCATATTTCTTCTTGATTGCAAACAATAATAATAAAAATACACTTGTAACAAAATATAAGTACAGTGGAATTAGGATAATATAATATGGAACAATCGCATGCAATCTCCAGTACATTACGGTGCATTTTGCAAATGCACATTTTATTACTCATTGTAATATGATCAATGACTGTAATTTTGTGAACAGATGAGACTGTAATGTCGATTGTTTGTATACGATACGGATTTATACGTCGAATGCTCGGCTCATCATTTGCCCTTGATCACTCTATACTAACTTTTGCCACTGGCTTTGATCGCGGGCGTATTACGCTTCCCCGTAACTGGTTACGAAAACTAATATTATTTTACAATGCTGTAGATGATATTATACGTATTTCTATTGGTTTTTATCATTCTACCTTGAAAACTGCGAAAAGTCCCACCTCAAATTATACCCCACCTTTTAAGATTTTTGGAGCCGATTTCCGAACAAAAATGATGCAAGAGCTTTTTGTCAGTGACCAATAGTTTGCGTACCAATTATAAGCTTTCTACCATTAAAGTTGCGAAATGCTATATATATATATACAAAATCCACAGCCTATTAAAGGGAAATGGAGGGTATAATATCTATCGCTATCTCCACTTAATGCTTGCTATCCGCACGAGAGTAGATATTTTACGGCGTCTGAGCAGCGCGGGAAATACTTCGCGCAAGCAGACCAAAATTACGTCTTTTTTGTTGTGAAAGATGAACAGGTCGAACAAATGATAAACTTAACTTATTCAAAATTATCTTACCATACTTCTTGATCTTTGAATCTTTACTCTTTTTCAACCTCTTGTAGTCCATTGTTGTCTTTTCATTGAGGTAGAAATACGATTAAAATCAGTTTACAGTAATGGATTACATTACATTCTGTATAGCAAATATTTCTAATTTGAATTGTTTTTTCTGGCATTAAAAAATCTTTTAATATTTATTTAGTGAATAAAAAAAAATTGCTAGCATCTTAATAAATTTGTTTTTATCTTCCAGCGAATCCACTAGGCTGCTAGCTGCCACAACGCTACGTAATGTTCTGGGCATGCGGGATCTCGCTCAGCTCTTGTCTGACCGAGAGGCGATCAGTCACATGATGCAAGCCAATCTTGATGAAGCTACTGAACCCTGGGGCGTAGAAGTCGAGAGAGTAGAAATGTAATAATTTTAATACAACATGAATATTTAAGTATTTATTCTCAATCGGAATGTGATAGGGAATAAATTCAAATCCTCAATCATTCACAAATTATTTAAACTAAATCATCCTCATCAGCTGATTAAACGTCTCCGCCGAGGGGCACGAGCCTACCCGTTTAGGTTGATTAGGACTTAGCCATCCACGCGGGCCCAGTGCGGATTGGACGACTTCACACACAACCTTCGAATCTCTTCGCAGGCGTGCATGAAGGTTTCCTCACGATGTTTTCCTTCACCGTAAGAGCGTCGGATAACGTACATATATTTTCGAAAATTGGAAAACACATTGGTACGTATCGGTATTTTAACCTCAGCCCTCCCGACAGGAAGGCGACAGTCCACACAATTGAACCACCGACGCTAATCTAAATGATTGCATATTATGACTATGCACATATCAATTAATTTTTATTTTTTGAATCATCGTCATCATCATTACAACCTAAGATGTCCATTGCTGATCAAAGGCCTCCCCTAATGATTTCCATGCGGACCTATCACTATGAGTTGACATCTATCTGCTACCCGCCATTTAACTTGGTTCAGTTCAGGTTTCCTCCATTTGGTTGTTGGTCGGTCTACGCTTCTTTTCCTGATACGTTGACGCCACTCGAGCCATTGCCAGTTGATTTGTCAGCCACATCCTTAATTTAAGTATTATAGTATTAAATAATAGAAATTAAAGAATATGAATTCTTGGATAATAAAAAAATAAATACATAAAAATGTTGAGGCGATAAAATGACTTCAATAAAATTAGAGTTGTTAGAATGATTATAAAGTCCCGTCATCGTCAGTAAGGACGTCCGGCTTCCGGTGCAGCTACAGAAAGCCATGGCGGCAGAGGCAGAGGCTGATCGCGAGGCGAGAGCCAAGATAATCGCCGCTGAAGGCGAGATCAAAGCATCCAGGGCACTAAGGGAAGCATCATTAGTCATGATAGACAACCCTATGGCATTGCAGGTAATACAATATCTCATATACCACCATAACAAAAACAATTATACAAAGAAACCAATAACAAAAATTCCAATTGTGTATCAAAAAATATATATTGAGCACATTTTGTTTTTCATTTTGAGTTGACATTGCGCAGTGTGTTTTCTATATTATCAATTTATCACTGCCACAGGCTTGGGACATCATGATTGCTGTATATTTTTTATTGTAACTCATAACATTTTTCACAAAAGATGGTGTTAAAATTTTCACAACCTTACTTCTGAAACACGCTAACTCGCTTTTAGTAGGTCCTGCTAATTTCATCACATGTGCCCTCATGCACCGATAGCTGTGCGATCTATGGAAATGTTTGCATCTTTTGGCTTCATCATTATACTCTTTGGTTAATTCTGGAAACATACCCGCTGATACTTTTGCTATCAGATTTAACCAACCCAACTTGTATGGAGTTCTTCGCCTATTTATTGTAGAATACAATCTCTTGACACCGCGCTGTTGATGCTGTGTTATTTCTTCTCGGAACAACGTTTTAATATTTTTAATACGTTTATGACTGCCCTTTTCACTGATCATTAATTCCGTAATTTTCGAACTTCGATTCAAAATATTCTTCTTGAAACAGCTGTATGGCGATTTCAGGAAACTCCCAAGTCGCTTGTCGAGCCAACGACTATCTTCGCCTGCTTTTATAGAGTACGAAGAGTCCAACCACTCCTCATTTCCCTCAGCCGATGAGTAAGATTCTTGATTACCCGATAACGTCAATGACTCCATTGCCTTAATTGACCTAGACTGAATGATGACAGGGACTTCAGAATGTTTCCTCAACGCCATGTGTGCGATTTCAGTAGAAGCGCCCAGTTCTGCGATCCTCAGATCACTGCATATAACAGTTTTGTTGAAACGACTACCTATGTTCTTCTTCAGCTCATTTTCTGGAGATATGAGTTGACATCCTAGTTTTTTCTGACTGATAACAGGACAATTCATCTGTTTTAGTAATGCTTGGGTCACTTCTGTCGTCATTCCAATTTCTGCACTGTTTTTTCTTAGTCGGTTTTCATGTAACTTCTCGCCCTCAGGAATAGCAAATTCTGACTTAGCCAAAATATCACTCAACGGCAATATTTTGGCTAGATCATGACCTTCAGAGTCAGTTGAGGCCGTACGCCGAGCCAATTCTAAAATATTCGCATGACCCTTAATCTTTTCTGCTCGTACGTTTTTTGCCCGCTCCCGACGTTTGGCCTTCGACTTTGAACGGGAATTCTTGTCTCGGTTCCCGTTCTTGGTTTTCCTGGCCGTGGAGCAACCCTGAAATATCCTCTGGGAACAGCTACAGCAAAATAACACACCTTGGAACATTTCTGCGTCATGTAAGTTTGTCTCACTGCAAACGTAGCATTTATGACACTTCTTGTGATAGCTGTAGCCGTCCCGAATAGCTACGCTCTCCTCTTTTAAAACTGGATATTGACAGTGCTGGCACACTACGCAAGCCATTTTTTTAGTATTTTTTTTATTTGTTTACATTTTATAACGAAATTACAGGTTCATAACATTTTTTCTTTATACCTGAAAATTATTGAGTGAATATTATTGTCATTTTATCAATGACTTTTCGCAATTTGCGTTACAATATTTTTTTAAATGTCTTCTTTCGAGTCTTTAGCACTTTCAATTTTGACAATCATATTTGTTCATAATGCCCAATATAATGCCATTATTTCTTTACAATACTAAGGCCCGTATTCAAGAACGAGACTCAACGTTAATGTTCCCTTCAGTGGAATGTTCTAAGCTAAGTTCTATAATAACGACGATGAAATTAATTTACTTCGACAATTAATGTTACAGTTGCGATACCTACAATCTCTGAGCACAATATCAGCGGAGAAAAACTCAACAATCATTTTTCCATTCCCTATGGACTTCATCAAGACCTTCGTGGGAAACACTCCTGGCTCCAGCTCGTCGCCTTGTTTACCTTTATAATAGAATTAATAAATTGTAAGTGATCACAACTATGCATGGTTTCATTTATGACATTTTGTATTACATAGTTTACAAAAAAAAACATTAATCCTATTCAACCTGGAAGTCTATTTAGGGCTTGAAAGCACAAATTAATCTACATAATCCAACTAAAATTCTTATATTTATCTTTATGTCCATCAAATGCTGTTCATGCCAATGGAAGGAGAGAGCTATGGCCAAAGCTGATTTAAAAGAAATAGATTTCGATTGTCGATGAACAAGACAACTCAGAACTTTAGACAGATGAATTTGGCAATTCTGTGTTATATACTCTTTTTTGTACTCTTTGATATTTATTGACATGACATAATATAATGATATCAGAGCAGTTATCTAAATATCAATAAAAAATTCTACGAGTAATATAAAAAGATAATACGAGTACACATATATACCAACAATGAATAATCATAACACAGAGCGTGTTGCAAGTAAGTTTTGGAAAAATAATTATTATAGGTAGGTACTTCACCATATAAAACCTAACTAAATATGCTTAATCCGTGAACATTCTGTGTGACCAAACCTTAAAACCACAGCTCTTCTATATTGTTTCACAACCTAAAATATAAAAAAGTCAATAGATTCTAAACGCTTGGGCCCAGAAGATCAGGAATAAGTACGCATGATGTCTTGTTTGTCCAACAAACTAACACACATAAAAATATTCTCAGTACATTTGTTCCAAAGGCATTTAAAGTCACAATCTTCGGTATCCTACCCAGGTTTTTTATGGTATGGTATGTTAAAGATTTTTCTGCAGGAAAATTACCTTTTTTATTTGGCACGAAAAAACCTCGTAAGATTTTAATCAACAATACTAAGGAAATTCCTTTGATCATTCATCATCACTCAACCCAATCAGATATTCTTGTTTCAAGATGCCATTGTTATGGAAGAGCGATTTCTCCCAATACAGGAATCTCCATTTGAGTGCATAAGCAATGCACTTAAATGGATATTCCAATCACAGCCATTTTATGTAAACTATATGTACAAATATATAGTACAGAAATATTTATTCATGTACATAAATAAATATTTCAGTTTTCATTCTATTGTTTATTGTTACAGCATTACAGAGGGAATCCAAAAAGGAATTTATATTTCGTTTGTTGGCGCTATTGTTTATTATTATGTTTCCTTTTTTCATTTTTTTTTGTTTTCGGGTAAGCATTTCAACTTTTAAGTCTATACATATTATTTTATTAAGTAGGTATACCTCAAATACATTTTTTTATCGAAATTGGTCTTTATTTATTTAATCAATAATGCACACAGTAATACAATAAAAAACAAATCAAATACAGGTACATGGAAAAAATTGTACAAAGGCACTGCTTATTTCATTATGAAATTTCTTCCAACAGGCCTTAAAAAAAGGAAATTAAGCGTGAGAGGTAGACAGTGTGCACACACTGTCTACCCACTGTCATATACTGTCATATACTGCATACATACACATATACTTACATACATATACACATACATACATATAATAATATATATATATATATATATATATATATATATATATATATATATATATATATATATATATATATATATATATATATCATCAGCTCATTAAACGTCCCCACCGAGGGGCACGAGCCTACCCGTATAGGGTGATTAGGCCTTAGTCGTCCACGCGAGCCCAATGCGGATAGGACGACTTCACACACAACCTTCGAATCTCGTCGCAGGCGTGCATGAAGGTTTCCTCACAATGTTTTCCTTCACCGTAAGAGCGTCGGATAACGTACATTATTTTTCGAAAATTCGAAAATACATTGGTACGTGTCGGATTTGAACCTCAGCCCTCCCGGTAGGAAGGCGACAGTCCACACCACTCGACGCTCTCTATCTATATATATATATTAGTCAAAATATAAAGAAAAAAAAACTTAAATTAAGAAATTATAAAAATATAGATAAAGGTTTTTAAATTTCAACAAAGCTCAAAAACTTAATATGTTTATGGATTTTTAAAACACAATTATATAATGGAATAGAAGAAAGATAGTATTATTTAACACGACTTTTAAATAAGGAGATACTACTGCTATCGCGAATATTAGATGGTAAGGAATTCCACAACCTCACTGCATGAACGGAGAAGGAGTAAGAAAAAGTCGGATTTATGGGTTGGAAATTTAAGTAAAGAACTCAGGTGGGATCTACAAGGAATAGTTAATTCACGTGCGAAGGAAAACCGTTTTTTAAGATACGTTGGATAAGATGGATTGTAAAGTGTATTGTAGAGAAAGCAAAGTATCCGAGTATTTCTACGAAGTCCAATGGGTAACCATTTTAGCTCAGATCGAAAACGTGAAACTTGGTACTACTTTTTGAGACCATAAATGAACCGAATGGCAAGGTTTTGAAGGCGTTCAAGTTTGTTTAATTGGTCTTCGGTGACATCCAGACAACATACGTCAGCATAATCGATTAATGGAAGAATAAGAGAGTGGCCAAGAGTAATTCTAGTAGCCATGGGTAAGAACCACTGCAGACATTTTAATGTATGGAAGGTATAATATACTTTACGGCTAACTTTTTTTAAATGGGAGCTCCAATCCAGATGAGTCGAAGATAACCCCCAAATTTTCGCAGAGTCAGAAAACAATATAGGGACAACGCCCAGAACCGAAGAAATAGAGGATATGTCAAAAGAACTACGCGTACGCCTACCACCAATGATCATTGTCTGTGACTTTTTCGGGTTGACAAGTAACCCATACGAGATACGATTTCTTTGTTAGGTATCACTTAATAGGTTCGGTTTAAACCCTAACCATACAACAAACCCACTCTGACTTATAACTTTTCTACGTGAAAATCTTAAATTTTATAAAGGAGATATAAATTAGCAAATCGTTTTAATTTAAGACATCATGCTTTTAGAATCTATTGTCTTATTTATATTTTAGGTTGTGAAACAATATAAAAGAGCTGTGATTTTAAGGTTTGGTCGGGTAAGATCTGACTCACCCGCTGGGCCCGGGTTAGTATGGATACTACCATGTACTGATAGCTCGATAATGGTGGATCTTCGGACTCAGTCGGTCAATCTTCCGTCGCAAGAGGTATTTGTCCGTTTCTAATATATAATCTACTGACATACACACAGCACCATCTAGTCCCAAACTAAACATTTAGCCTGTAATATAGTTACTAAACAATGGATAAACATGCATGTAATTTTTTTTGGTAAATACAGACATAATATACTAGAAAACACCCAGTCCAATACAAACAGAAATCTTCGTACACAAAAATGTTTCTACTGCCCGGGGATCGAACCCGGAAACCTCACTGTATGAGTCAACATCTTAACCATTACACCAGATGGGTCGTCAAAGGCGTATGCGTGCAACTTACCTAAAATATATTATTATTATAAATGAGGCGGGAGAAATAGATGGAGCTTACCCAACCACGCAGACAATCTTAGTGGCGGTCTCCTTATCCATTAAGAAATAATAATCTACTATCAATGACCCATTTGGTGTTGCGGCTGCATAACCAAGGGTTCCGGGTTCGATCACCGGGCAGTACAAACATTTGTGTGCATGAACATGTCTGTTCGTAAAGGTCTGGGTGTTATATGTACAATATGTACGTATTAACAAAAAAAATGTTTACAATGTTTATCAGTTGTTTAGTACCCATTATTCAAGCTTCACGCTTAACTTGGGGCTAGATGGCGCTGTGTGAATGTCAGTGGATATTTATTATTTTTTTTTTAATAACTTAATAAGAAGTAAATATGGTTTCGGACAATAAATGTCTGGTAAACTAAAGGATATTTCGAAAAGCCAGAACGTCGATGGTTTTCACGACTATGCGTTACGGACAGGTGAGGTTGGTTTAGGTACTAAGTATACACTGAGGGGTCCTGAAAGATTCCTTCAATATCAGACCTGATATACCTATAAGAAACAGTCCTCAGATTTTGACTTAATTTTCGCTCATATTATATAATTAATTACATTAACGTTGATAGATCCTTGTTGTCGTGACAATTATTTTTTAAATAGCTATGCCCCGCGACCACAGACATCAGAATATACATTAGACTGGACAAGCCGCCAAGTTTATAGGCAGTCCCAGTGTCGCAATTTCTTTTCGGTTCTAACCTGTGAAAAGATATTATATTTCTTGGTAAATTTACTGATTCATTGCGATGATGGCATGTTAAATTGCACAGGATGGCATTTTGGAAAAAAACAGTAATTTCTTCTAATATTCGTGCGTCTTGACTCGTCTCACAGAGCGTAAACTGGCAGCCAGTGTATGCTCGTTGAGCTTACAGTTGTCGCACTTTAAACTCGCTTGCCCCATCTCCTGTATTGGGAAATCTGTGCCCGCGACGCTCCCCGCGCAGCCGCGGTATAACATATTTTCTTGTCGCTTCTGCCGCGTTTAGATGTGAAAAATTAACAATTATCATAACGCTCACAAACGTTCTCTTCTCTCTCTCTCTTCAACCTATTGCAGTCCACTGCTGACATAGGTCTCCCCATTTTGCGCCAGACATCCCGGTCCTCCGCTTTTCTCATCCAGCTTCCACCAGCGACCTTTCGCAAGTCGTCGGTCCATCGGGCCGGAGGGCGTCCTACGCTACGCTTGCCAAGACGCGGTCTCCACTCCAGAACTCGTCTGCTCCAACGGCCATAGTTTCTGCGACATACGTGACTAGCCCACTGCCACTTCAACTTGCTGATTGCACAAAAGTTCGCCTGAGTGTAATTACAGGTTTTATGTTATTATTTCCTTATTCCATATTGTTTTAGATTCTGACCAAAGATTCGGTGACCGTAATAGTGGATGCGGTTGTTTATTTTCACATACAAAAACCTTTACACTGTTTCCTCTACGTTGAATCTCATAGGTAATGGTTATTTGAATTTACTTTTACTTGATGTTATGTTAATTAGCAGAATTATTTTAATGGGCAGCCAATCTAATCACACCATTTTTGTTTATTATTGCTTGTACCGTTATTAATTACACTGGTATATTTTAGGTACTTATATTGGTACCTATACATTTCTTAAACGACTGTCTTTTGTTCTATTTTTTTGTTAAATAATATCTTTCCGTTCCGTTCGTTATTTCATCTTACATGCGACGTTGTTTGTAGAAAAGCAACAGAATTGTTATCAACTTCGATTTTAAGAAATATATTGGGATCGTATACTTTGACTGAATTGCTGTCGAATCGTGTTGCCATCAGCCACACAGCTCGAGATGAAATAAATGAAGTGACAATGGAATGGGGAGTTGAAATGGAAAGGGTTGAAATGTAAGTAGTAAAACACTGAATTCTACTTCTCTTTCATGTTTCTTTATTATGTCGACGATATTTAGTGATTTTGTCAAACTTTCCTTAATAATGATACTACTTCGGTCTGATTCTACGTCTAGTATCTTCCAAATGAATTATAGATTATGTTCATTACAAAAATACTATATTATTTCACTGACAGCTTAAAATACATAATACATACTGCAAAATACACTCCTATTTGCTTGAATCATGGGCATATATTTTATAGATTAATTCAGAATAATTGCCTCTTTAAATTTTTATTTGAATTAGGTATTTATCTAAAGATAGTGAAACTGCTGTACATATTAATTTAGAAATAATATGTAGTATATAATGGGTGAATTTTTAAAAAATATATAAGGAGTACCTAGGTACTATTGTCAGAGTACAAATGGTATGTTTTTAACGACATGAGTATGCAATCTTCAGAAAAGATGTCATTTTACCATATGAGCTTCAAAAAGCGATGGCTGCCGAAGCTGAAGGCAGTCGTTTAGCGAAAGCAAAGATAATCGAGGCAGAAGGTGAAATAAAAGCAGCCGAAAATCTTCGTGAGGCTTCTAGAATCATGGTCGGAAACCCGCAAATAATGCTTGTATGTATCACAAATTCTATGATTATAATATTTTTTTCTGTACTATCTTTGCTAAACCAAAGATTTCGGTATTTGACAAAATATACATACATACTTTAATTCGTGTGAACTGGAAGTTCATGACTTGATAACTTCAGCTACCTTTCATCTTAAAGGCACTAGAAGCCGGTTTGGATTCCAGATTTATAATATGATCATCATAACAAACAGTACATTATATTTGCATCATATTCGCAAAAAGCGCATAAAAAATAAAACCCATACCTGCATAATCTATTTTAACATTTTCGGGCCCTTATCAAGGCACTAGCTTTTGCGTGCGACTTCGTCCGCGTGGAATAGTTACTTAAGCCTTACGCTTTCCTTAACCCGCTACTTCGTTTATATAGGTGAATTAATACTGCGATATCACATTCTTATGAGATATCGCAGTTTTAATTATTAATTTAAGTTCAATGATGTAAAGAGCAATTTTGTTTAGAAAAAATACATGTGATAAATAAAGTATTTATTAGGTTAAGGATAGATATCATATTTATTAAAACACTTTCGCAAATGCATTATTCTAGAAAAAAAATGTTTATAAAAATATGTTATGGGAAGCTAACCTTAAAAGACAGACATATGCTGTCGAGGACTTTTTTGTAGACAGACATATGCTGTCGAGGACTTTTTTGGACAATACTCTCATGCATGACTTTTGCGAAACTTTAACCGTTTACGCAGCGTACGTAGCGGAAGCTCCAAGTATGAAAATTTCCCCCCGATTTTGAAACATTCTCCATTGCTGCTCCGCTTCTGTTGCTCGTAGCGGGATGACATACAGCCTATAGCCTTCCTCGATAAATAAGCTATCTAACATAGAAGGAATTTTTTAAATCGAGACAGTAGTTCCTGAGATTAGCGCGTTCAAACAAACAAACAGTATTAACTATAGAGTAGTATAGATAAGTTAGTAATTTGAGTCGAACAAATATGGTAGACTCCAAAAGGAGAAAGATAAAAATTCAACTTAATTTTACTCGTGTTATAATAAACACTTTAGGCACTGAGTATATTTCCTCTTTTCTTATATCTGCACTTTTGCTATGTTTTTTACAGTTAAGGTACTTACAGACGCTCAATTTCATAGCGTCGCAACAACCAACATCGATCCTGTTTCCGTTCCCAATGGAATTACCCGACCCGCAAGTACAAACCTCTAGAAATTGAAATTACGTCGGACTATTTTGTCAAAAAGGAGTAACAGTATAACATATTGCATTACAGATTACAGAATGCAATAAAAAATAATGAGTAAATTAATCTGATATAAAAATGTATTTAATACTGAAATAAATTGACTTCAAACCTGATGAACTATATTTTTTTCACCCAACGTATTAACTGATCTGACGAATTTATCAGATCAGTAGTCCAAGTAGGTTGATTTGATATTTCTTATTGTATGAAATCAAGAGATCTTGAATACTAGCTGAAAGCTTTTAACTTGAAAACTGAATAAAGTCGTCTAACGGACAGAGTCCATCTAAAAAAATATTATTTTTTATATAAGTTTAACGTATCAGGACCAAAAAAATGGCCAAGTGCGAATCGGACTCGCCCGAGGAGGGTTCCGCAGCAGCAAGTTCCGTTTAAGACGTATAAAAAAAACCACACACCGGAAATCGTTCAAACAAAATTTCGTTGTTAGATTTCATTTATTAGCCTCATAGTTTAGAAATTAGAGGAGGGACACACTTTTTTCAACTTTGGAAGTGTCTCTCGCGCAAACTATTCAATTTATAAAAAAAATCATATTAGAAATCTCGATATCATTTTTAAAAATCAACACATTGATACTCCCCACGTGGGGGTACGACGAAAACAAAGTTTTTGATTTTCAGTTCAATGTATGGGGAACCCCAAAATATTTTTTTTTTAGTTTCTTGTCAAAACCTTAGAGCGGTTTACGGAATACACATACTTAAAAAGTTTGAATAGTGTGGTGCTTATAGTTTCGTTTTGTGCCATTTGGCTACGGAACCCTGAAAAGGCTATTACAAATAATTAAAAATCTTCGATCATGTCAACAGATGAGAAAACGGAAGACCGGGATATCTGGCGCAAAATGGGGGAGACCTATGTCCAGCAGTGGACTGTGATAGGTTGAAGAGATCATGTCAACTTCTATATTTTTATGCCAGTTTGTGGGAAGGGTTTCATTAAGACCTTAACTTCTGCAAAATTTGCCTTATGTTAAATCTCTGATTTGGAGAGATAGTGATAAACAACCTCTTATTGGAATCGTTTAAAAATTAATAATAAAATTAAAAATGTATTCTCATAAGTCTTAGAAATCTATGACATAAGTCTATCGTAATGTCAAATTTGTGTCATTGTTCCCCATTGTCCCCGTTTTCCCAGCTTTTATTTGTAAAATCATGGCATGTCAGTACTTAATAAATAATTGCGTTTAACGTATGTTTTAGACTAAAATTACATCACAAACGTTATGTGCTCTTTATGATTGAATAAATGAAATAAAATAGTGTTTGTTGTTTTTACAAGAAGTAATGGCTCATATAAATAATAATCATGATAACGAAGCTTCAGATGATCATCACAGTACACCGGCAATAAAAGATACATGGGATCAAAATCATGAACTTATCGAACGAGATCGCCTAGGAAGCTTTGTGAGGAGTCAACAACCTATCACTGGTACGATTATTATCTCACCTACAAATATACAGGCCTGCTCGGCGATTGTAAAGATTTTTAACATGATACGCTTTGCAGAGGATTAGATATCTTAGGTTATTAGTCTCAGGCTAGGTCTTCGGAGGTCTTAGGTAAAATTAATAGTCTACATATGGTAAAATAAGTTTAAGGTTAGTCTATATTATAAACTTAGTGATAAATTAAAAAGCAGCAGATAAACGGATCACATCTTTCTTATACACGAATGTTATAACTATTGTCATGAGTAGTCCCTAAGCTCCTGTTACGGCACTTATTGGAATAGATAACGGGGGAGTCAATATTCTCATACTCGTCAGACCTTGGTTTTGGATGGACTTTTTGGTGTTGACCTCAGATGGCTCTCCCCATCCTATTTGAGGACTCATTTAGTGTAATGGTTGAGGCGTCGGCTGCTACACCGAGGGTTCCGGGTTCGATCTCCGATCAGTACATGGATTTGTGTGCATGAACATTAATTGTCTCTTTGTATTAGTCTGGGTGTTTTCTGTATATAATAATATGTAATTATATACAAAATATATATATATAACTATATTAATAAGATTTTTAGTACCGTAATACAAGCTTCGCGATTAACTTGGGTCGGGATGGCGCTGTGTGAATATCAGTGGATATTTATAATGCTTTTAGCCTAGATGGCTCTCAGCCTTACGCTGTCAACACACGCCACAAGTTCTCCTCTCCTATTAATTACCTACTTAATTTCAGATGGTAACAATGTGGTTGAAAAAATCGTCATCTGTATTTCATTTGTATTGGTTTTATTAACACTTCCACTGTCTTTAGTATTTATTTTTGTGGTAAGTAATAATTGGTCAACCGTTTCGTGACATTGGTATTAACTTATTAAGCACATAAACCTATATTATATATATATATATATATATATATATATAATATATATATATTATTATATATATATATATATATATACATATATAGGTTTATATATATATATTGATAAACCCCTACAAAATTCAATAATGTGATACGAATATAGTATATTCGCCATTTTGGATTTGACGCCATGTTTGTTTAATAATGACGTCACACAATTAACTATGCATTGTCATCCAAACTATCCGTGTGTCCAAAATTTCATCCCGTCGGTTAAAAATATCTGTTTCAAAATAGATTTTCAAGTTTTAGAAGTCCACCATATGGATAAAGAATGTCACATTTTTTTGAGTTACTCTCAACAAGCAAATCATTTGCTTTCATATCATCTTTCAAAAGTTTCGTAGCCAATCATCCTCGTCCAGCCTACTCTCCAGTGACCTACCGGGATCCGTCGCACTTAGTCCGGACCACTGTCACTTTATGTTTGGGGGAGTTTGGGGTATAATATATATACCAGTAACTTCATTTCTTATATTCCTTAAAAAAAGATCCAGGTTAATTACGTTCGGGGTTAATATTTTTTCGTTCAAAATTGATCAATAAGGTGCACTTATGACTAATGGAATGCATCGCTATCTCAACCAGAGAATATGTAGAAAGAAATATGTAATGAACGTAATCATGCCATGCATTTAATAACAATTTAAATAATCTTACAGGTCGTTCGCCAATTCGAACAAGTTGTAATATTACGCAATGGTAAAGTGCACAAAAACCGATCGTATGGCCCGGGACTTATTTGTTATTTGCCATGTGTTGATTCCGTCAAATACATTGATCTCCGAATAATTTGTTATAAAGTGCCACCACAAGAGGTATGTAAAAACCTTAGCTTATTATCCGACCCATTGTTTTTGTGTGCAAAGTGTATGAGCATATAAGTGTATGAGATGGCGTCGGTCACCAGAAATTTCCTGAATGACGACCGCAAAAAAATAAAGAAGTATAA
Source organism: Leucinodes orbonalis (assembly GCA_019425675.1). Taxonomy (NCBI): domain Eukaryota; kingdom Metazoa; phylum Arthropoda; class Insecta; order Lepidoptera; family Crambidae; genus Leucinodes; species Leucinodes orbonalis. Next base: position 50,766 of record PQWD01014200.1, on the reverse strand, counting down.
GTTGTACGTACAAAGGTTTTGGATGAATGCATTGGATGTTAACTACCAGCTATGTGTTCACGCGACAGTTTTTCGGTGAGTCCTTTGATGAGCAGTACATTTGAGTCTGTAATTTATTGAATTAGTCTTAATTAACTATACATTTTATTAATTATACAAATACCTCAAAGCGTCAACTTTATGTCGACAAAATATGTGTTTTAAAACTGTTATAACAACTGTATTACACACTCCAAGGAATCTACCATAATTCAAGGAGATTCCTTGGAGTGTGTGTCCACATTTCATATTAGATTTATTTTGCCGTGGCCTCGTAAACGGCCATCAACTATCTAGATTATTTTCAATAACAGGCCCTGACGAAAGATTCCCTAACGGTCACGGTCGACGCAGTAGTTTATTTCAAAGTTTTCGATCCTGTAGCTGCCGTGATTAATATCGCCGATTACAAGTAAGTAAACGACAAGATAGGTAAAAATATCTGGATAAAGGAGATTTAGTCGATTTATTAATAAAACTTTCTGTAACGAGATAAAGTTTGAAGTGTACAAATTAGTAGACAAAGGTAACGATAGAAAGTGATTATCTAAGAAGAATAGGTCACCTAATAGAAAGTTACTGTTGCCTATTATAGGTTGCAATCATAACGCATTGTGGGATAATAGAGTAGGTAGCTACTAGACTACTAGCTAGTTGCTTCCTTGTGTGATGCTTAATAACTTTACTGTCTGTTTCAAGAGCACACAAGTAGGTAATTGCTATTGCAATATCCACAATAACGCCAATATAGGTAGTCAGTTTAATCTCAAAGATAGCTTAGATAGATGGTGTAGACCATTAAAACCGCTAGCGAAACATTCTACCTGTCATCACGGCAGGGAAGATTAACTTTATATTTAACATTATTATTTTTTTACCTACACAATTAGTTTTTAATTTCAGGCACTAAGGCTCGTATTCTATAACGAGACTCAAGCTTTGATCTTCATTAAAGTAGAGTGAGAACGGGATATCGCTCTATACGATAAATAGCACCATACCTTTTGGACTCAATTGAAGTAACGAGCCCTAAGTATGTGTTTCACATATTTACCTGTTCTAATTTTCGTGTCTTATGTTCTGCTTAGAGTGTCCACACAATTACTAGCAGCGACCACAATCCGAAACTCTCTTGGTACTAGAAAATTACTGGAATTTCTAATTGATCGATCGGAAATCAGCAAACAAGTGTTGAAACAAATGGCAAAACTAACTGGACAATGGGGTATAAGTGTATTACGAGTTGATATGTAAGTAAAAGTAGTTTTAACCTACCCAACAGTATCTTTAATTTAAAATTCTATTAATAGTTTACACTTTACTCACACTCTCACATTGAATCACTGGCTGGTAGACTTAGCTCGGCAGCTTATGCTGTTAGGAAGATAAGGCTCTTGACAGATGTAGAAACAGCAAGATTGGTTTATTTCAGTTATTTTCATAGTGTCATGTCATATGGTCTACTGTTGTGGGGCTCAGCTGCCGACATTAATACAATATTTGTACTACAAAAAAGAGCTATTCGTTTTATCTACAACCTTAGACCCCGTGACTCTCTTAAGGAACTTTTAAAAAAAATAAATATAATGACTATAACATCACAATATATTTATGAAAATTTAATTTACGTCCGTAAATACTATCATACCTTTAAAAAAAAATTGTGACTCACTCAATTTTAATACTAGGAATAGAAACAAACTTGCTGTTCCGGACTTGAGACTACATAAAGTAGGTAAATCTTTTATAGGAAGATGTATAAAGTTTTTCAATAAAGTACCGCAGAATATTGTCGAGTTACCTTTACACATGTTTAAAGCTAGAATAAAAAACCACCTTTCTAAAAAAGGGTACTACACTATTGATAAATATTAATGTGATAAAAATCCTTGGTCTTAAATTGCTCAGCTATTTCAGTGTTTATGATATATTGTTATATTAAGTAATTGTTTTTAAAAAAGGCTACACTGTTGAGTTTTCTTGGGTGCTTCTTTCTCAACAGGCCAATCCACTGAAGCGCTTTTTTTTCAAAGCATCAAAATTCATATTTTTAGTTTAGTATTTTTAATTGTTTTTTATTATATTTTTTGACGTTCATAAGTGCTTTTTGAAAGCCTAATTTGAATAAAGAATTTTGAATTTGAATTTGAATTTACAGCACCTACTTTATAGAGAGAAAAACATACGAATACTGTTCCATTAGATATTTTTATTAATTTTATATATTTTTCTGTTATTTAGGCGGATATTTTATTATTATTATGGACGGCGATGCCTTCGACGCAATAAAGTATAACTTTAATAATAACCATATTTATTTTTCTAGCAAGGATATAAGACTACCGTTACAACTCCAAAAAGCAATGGCAGCTGAAGCGGAATCTTCTAGGTTGGCAAATGCCAAGATTATAGTAGCAAAGGCTGAAATAGAATCAACTAAAAGCCTTCAAAAAGCCTCCATTATATTGGCAGATAACCCTATGTGTATGCAGGTAACAATTCAATTCATTTTCTCAACTTATAAGAGGCTCGAATCTTTAGCGGGATAAATCAATAGAAATTGTTGCGTGTTGTTGTAAAAATGTAAACATTGCGAGGTTTGTCGATTTAGCAATTGTCAAAGCCGGAATTAGGTGCTAGTAAAATGCTTAGTTTTGGAATACGGAGGGGGTTAGTTTTGTAAAATCATTAGCTAGTGTGCATTCGAGACTATAATATATTGATAATGATATTTATTTGTTAAATATCCAAGACTTATGGATATGTCATCCCAACATTACTACACTCGGGTGCAAAAAAATCGCACACTTTTTTTTTTCAAAACGGTACGGAATTTTCTTAAGCTACTTTCACTGAACGAAAGTAGACATCGTCAGGTTTCCGACAACACCTTTAGCTTACCTGTGACCCTTTTGACCATTTCGGTAACGCGAATGAACAAAGGGACCGGAAATCGCTCATTTCAGGTAGCGATGTTCTCGGAACTTTGAGCTGATATAAAAACGGATTAAGGAATGAAAAAACAAAGATGAGCATTTTCAATATTTTATATTCTCTCCTCTAACTCATCACTATCTCCATGCGACGTTTCATTGAAAGAACCAGTTTATTATTAAAATATTGGCTGATGCCACTCTACTTCTCTTGAAGAGCAGTTTTCAGGTTCTCTACGTTGGTCGCCGGCATATTTCGAGCCCTGACATTTTTCCAGTTCACCTCACAAATATTCTATGGGTTTAAGGTTAGGACAACGAGCTAGTCACTCCATAAATGGCACTTCTACCTCTTTTAAGTAACGCTGTACAACAGCGGCGATGTGCGGTCTGGCATTATCATGAGGAAAAACAAGGTTTTTCCCTTTTTACCCCGCATAGGGGACTACGTGCTCTTCTTGTATCTCCTCCATATCCTGATGAGCAGTTAGTCCTCTCGATCTACGGACGGGATTAGGTCCAGAGACGAAAACCAAATCAGTTTTTGCCTCCATTGACAACCCTCCCCAGGACTTGCATGATTCACCATCATAGGAAACGCTTTCTGAGAAGCAGCACTGAGCAAATCGCTCCTGGCGTCTTCGGTACACTCTTCCCCGGTCGCCGTTGCCATGGCAACACATTCTACACTCATCAGAGAGGAAAACTGCCTTCCATTGCTCAATTGACTAATGATGACGTGCTCTTGAGCGAGATGCAGTCTCGCTTGCCGGTGAGCTACAATCAATTTCGGGCCGATTGCTGGTCTATGGGCCCTCAGACCTCCTACAACTAGCCTTTTTCTGACCGTCCACCGTCTTACTTCCACTTCTCGGACTTTCTGGACGCGTTGACTATTCAACTAATAGCGTTCATATGACGATTTTTTAGTGACGATGTCACAAGACAACGGTCATCACGCTCCGATGTGCGGCGTTTTCGGTCGGAATCTTGACAGCAGTTATAGCCACCGGTCCGCTGATAACTTTGATATACACGCCGCACAGCGTATCGGCTCATATTCAGCTAACGTGCCATTTGACTCTGGTTTTGGCCACCTTCAATCAGCGCAACGACTTGGGTTGATGCTTCAGACGAGGTATCCATTTTCTTGCTTTGATTATTAACGTATTCGATAAAGAACCTTCCAGGCTGCGATTTCATATGAAAATGATGCAATTTCAGTCAACCCTTTACCTTTGATACCTGTTCTAAGTCACTCAATTAGCGCTACCTGAAATGGGTGATTTCCGGTGCCTTTGTTCATTTCGCGTTACTGCAATCATCACAAGGGTCACAGGTAAGCTAAAGGTGTTGTCGGAAAGCTGACGATGTCTACTTGCATTCAGTGAAAGTAGCTTGAGAAAATTCCGTACCGTTTTGAAAAAAAATGGGTCGCAAGTGAAAATTTAGGCAGTGTGCGATTTTTTTGCACCCGAGTGTAGTTTACGTTATTGCATAAAGATTTCAACAATATCAAAAGTAAAGGCAATCAGAATTTTAATAATATTATGCCTACCTATTTATTTTCCATATGATCAACTTATTGTTAGAACAGTAGGAATTTTAATATTTTATATCTTAGCGTCCCAAAATACATGATTTTATATATTTTTGTGCAAACTTTTAATTTTATATATTTTTTCAGTTGCGTTACTTACAGTCATTGCATACCATTGCTGGCGAACATACCAACACGATTGTTTTCCCATTTTCAACGGAATCATTGAGAAGAATATTCAATAAGTGATCGTTAACATTGTTAACGGGTGAAATTGAATAAAAGCGATTTTGTTATTGACAACTACGATTTTATTTTATACAAAAGAACATCTTTAATAAATATTCAACAAAACAAACAACTAATCTAAATGCTACGACTAGTATTCCCGTGAGTCGTCCTCCTCTTGTTTAGTATGGCCGTATTGTACCGGTTTTTGTTGTTGTCCTCCCGCTTTTTTGTGTACTGTGGCCTGTAAACAATAAAGTAGTAAGAATTAAATAATACAATCTTATTATATACTTATTGTGTACTAAATATATTTCTTAATTTTTAATAACTCATTGATATCTATTAAAATTAAGACAGTACTTTTGATGGATATGTTTAAAAGACGTCCATGATAACGAATAATGCAATGATTTATGGAAGTTTAAAATCATTTCTTAATAATATATTCGGCTCACTTAGGCTAGACTTGGTAACTAGTTAAAGTTTAAATAAGTTTGGGACATAAATAGCCAATCTAGCCTAAATGCTCTAGGCTCAAAAGGAATTAACCATTATATACTATTAATGATGCAAAAACAGACTTCAAACTTGTTAACTCATCCATACTTAGTATGGATTTCAACAAACTTTAATGGATCATCATCATCATCATCATCATCATCAGCTCATTAAACGTCCCCACCGAGGGGCACGAGCCTACCCGTATAGGGTGATTAGGCCTTAGTCGTCCACGCGGGCCCAGTGCGGGTTGGACGACTTACACACAACCTTTGAATCTCTTCGCAGGCGTGCATGAAGGTTTCCTCACGATGTTTTTCCTTCACCGTAAGAGCGTCGGATAACGTACATATATTTTCGAAATTCGAAAATACATTGGTACGTGTCGGGATTTGAACCTCAGCCCTCCCGGTAGGAAGGCGACAGTCCACACCATTGAGCCACCGACGCTCCTTAATTTAAAAACCTATTATACTTTAATGGATACGTTATAATATAAGAATCTTACCTGGAATCCATTCTTGGGGTCAGCGGTGTAACGGACCAGTCTTATGGAGCCGTCAGGTTCGACGAGGGAGTATTCGCCGCGAACCACGTCGCCATCGCGGTGTTCCTTATGGTTCTGCAGGTTGCCGGTGTGAGGGTCGTCTACTCCGTAAGCGTACTGGTAGTCAGGCTTGGCCTGCAGTTTGTTATTGTAAATGTTCATTTATTTACGTGAAGAAGTAAGTCTCCAAATGTTGGAATTTTATTCAACGCGTGAATTGTTACTTTACATTATTATTTTAATTGTATAAAATATTTTGTTTAATTTTTAAGGTATTCGCATTATACCTAATGTTGGGATATGCATATTATGTATGTCAAACTAGTGACTCAGGGTAGAGGGGGGCTATGAGAGCTTTATAGGTTTCTCAAGTTAACAAGCATTTCCGTTCTTAATAAAAATTGACACGGTATTTCTAGATAACACAATGAATTTAAATAATTTGGCACAGGTGCAAAAAATATGGTCTCCGGATCAGGTTCAAATTTGATAAACTGTTTACCAGGCAGAGGTATTATAATCCCACCAATATCTGAATCCTATTATCTAAAATAATTTTTAAAACCGTTAAATTTAAAAATTATGACATGCATTGCCAATTTCTACTCACCACATAATCCACAGTCTTGAGGTGCGCATATTTAGCGGTGTCTGGATGTATTTTGCCAGTATTGTGGTCGTAGCCGTAGTCTGCGTGCTGCTGGGCGGGGACACCGTGGGCTGCCGGCACTTGGACCTCAATGATCTTACCACTGACTGGTCCACTAAACCGGTTGTAGGAATATCCTCCTGGAGCCTTCACGGAAACAGCGACAGAAGCAAAGGCCAGAGGAACAAGAAACTGCAAAAGGAAGTGTGGTTAGTTTCTAAGTGTTTTGATGAGAAGCGAAAGATACACTCCGGGCAGATGGATGGACGACGTGTGAAAGGTCACTAGGAGAGGTTGGATGATAGAATCAGAGGATCTGTGTCTGGCGAAAAATGGGGGAGGATTGGAATGCAATAGGTTGCAGAAAAGTTTGGTAGCCACCTATAAATAAATATCTATTTAGCCCCAAACTTACATATCATTAGCATGTAATATGAATATAAACAACGTTTAAACATACTCATATACTTATTGTAAATACATACATATTATACACATAAAACACCCAGACTAATACAAACAGACTTGTTCATGCGCAAAAATGTTTGAACCGCATGTAATAGCGGACGTCTCCAGATGGGTTGTCATTATATACTGTATGTATGTACAATAGGTTACTAAATTGTTTATATCTTCTAAGAAAAAGAACCCGTAAAAATCTTGAGAGGTAGGTATAAATTCGATACAAACTTCGAATTAAATATAAAAACTATTTCGACAGAATTAGCGTAAACAGACTTCAATGAAATATCAATTACTACCGTACCATTGTCGCGTTAGGAAAGTGTACTTTGGCGTGACTCATGATCTCACTTCCACCGGCGACAAAAAGCGACGACCTTGACGGTCAGCGTTGCTTAACCCAGTGGCAATGAAAACAAACTGAAGAAAGTTACTAGCGGTCAGTGCAAAATAAATAAACATTGTATTTTTAAGAAAAAATACTGTTTTGATAAAGTTTATGGTAGCTATACTTTTATCCAAATATAAGAATAAAGATTGAATCAAAACTTTTGCGGAAAGTTACGGATTTAATTTAGCAGACTTTAATTTTGAGCAGATGTTTCGTGCGACTACGGTAACTAAACACACAGCAATACTTTGAATTTCGAACAAAAATCTTTTAATCTATACTTATATTATAAAGCTGAAGAGTTTTTTTTTGTTGAACGCGCTCAGAAACTATTTTTTTTTTTAATTAAATCATCACACTATAAGTGCAATAGGAGCGGAGCGGAGCGGAAATATTTTTCTACTGAGAGCTTCCGCTGCGTGCGCTGCGAAAACGGCAAAGTTTCGCAAATGTCATATTATTAATCCTTACCCAGTTAAATACGTTATTAATAACAAGTTTTTAATTTAAAATAAAATTGCCCTTTTCATCATTTGATTTTAATAAATATCTTAGGAGATATCGTAGTATGAACTCACCTATATAAACATGTAGCGGGTTAAAGTTACCGTTAGCCTAAAGTAACTAATTATCGCAAAAGTAAACGCAAAAGCTTGTTGATAATACAATTATGTTGTTGCCGGGGTGCTTTTTATGTAGAGCCTTTTATGAATGCATTATAAGGTAACGAATAACATATCAAATTGATATGAGCACAACATAAGACGAATGATTTAAGATACATAGTTGTAGGGATTTTAAGTTTTACCCTCTAGATATTGTTTGGGTTTTAGGTAGTTACCATTTCATAAGAAAGGGCCTAGGAATGAAAGAAACCTCCTCCAAATAGAAACCTCCTCAATGCGCTCTAAATAAATACTTAATGATTGTGAACGATATGACTCGGAATTGTGGTGCCGATTATAGAAAATAGGTTCATAAAAATTATTGATTCTGCAAAATTTGCAGAATGTTCCACATTCAACACAAATTCCCCGGAAAATAGGAAATATATTAATATGTATATAATGTACTCTGTAAAAATTATGCCCGAAATATCTCAGTTTGATAACGAAAACATGATTTCTATGAAAAAAAAACTTATTCGTTAAAATAAATCACTCGTATTTTTGCAAGTAATTAAATAGCATAGAATTAATTGTAACAAAATCCAAAAAATACCTGATTTATAAATTTTGACTTTTTGTACTAATTCAAAAAAATAGTTTTTCCCTTAGTAATCATTAGTAGTTTTTTTTAATTTTAACGATTTGGTTATTAAATGTTTTCTTTATTAAATAATCTTCAATTATTTACTTTAGATAAGTACTAATAGAAAAAATACCTTAAACACGAAGGCCATTTCGTTGAACTAATTCGATGGTTGTGAGGAGAAATCAACCCTGGTACTGATGTTGGATCAACAAGTGTTGAGGTTTTATACCGTTCGACTATGAAAGAATAGCAATCGTGAACTTGCCGACAGTTGCGGCAAACTATGAATCAATAATTTTCAATATTCGGCTACGCAGTCAAACGTTACAATGTGAAATTGCGTAGGTTAATTACATCAACTCTTGTTTGAGCTACCCTTGAGATTCGAGATGCTATTCTTCTGATTAGCAGGAATAACCACTTGTTATTACTGAACGCCTTGATGAACAAATTTGTCAAAAGGATAACAAATTTTAATAACTAAAATTAACCCTACAATCGCCGCAGTTATATAATTACCTATATTCAATAGACACAATAGATTTTCTAATCCAGGGGTTAATATTTTAGAAATATATATGCCAGGACGACCACCTACGGTCTACGATGTGAAAAAGATATCAGATATCATGTAGAACCAAGCTTCTGAATCTAGACGACCAATTCTACCGACCCTTACTTCAACAAATTCTACATTCAGTAAATATAGACGGCTTCGCCGTTTCGCTACCGCGTCGTGGAGGTAATGCGAATATTTAGTTTCTGGTCTAATATAAGTAACGAAACAGCCAAACCATACGTGTTTATCAACTGACAGGGTAGGTAGAGTAAGTCCGTGTAGATTCAGAAGCTTGGCTCTAAATGAGATCTGATATCTTTTTCACAGGGCAAGCCTTATGCGGTCATCTGGCATCTGTCAAATGGCAACATTTAACATGAAATGGTTTTGGTGGTATTTCAGTTCTTTTTGTAAGTTGCTAGGCAGCTTTTTTAGGGTTTATTTTTTTATGTTTTTAGGTTTAAAGAACTTTATTTTCTCATAAGAACAACAGTTCACTTACAATGAGATATTAAAAAACATAAACATTAGTAGTACATAACTAGCCTCTGCGTGGCTTTCAGGTAAGTACATAAATCTTATATAATATTGTAGGAAAGTAATTTATAACGTATGTGTAATTTATAGTTCGGCAATATAATTTTAGTCTGTTTTTATAGATATATATGCTAGCGCTTTCTTTTATTGGATTTGGTAGATTATTGAAAAGCAGTACACCATCAAATACAATTGATTTGCTTCCGTATCTAGTTCTGGGTTTAATAAGCTGTATTTTATATTTATTTCGTAGGTTATGCGGATTATCTTTGATTTCTAATTTGATATTGGTCTGAATTTGATTCGTAACAATATTTTGAACCAGAATACAAGTTTTAAATTTATATAATTTTGTTATATCAAACGTTTGGTTTCTCGTAAATCTCTTTGGCAGGAGTTAGATAATTAAAATTATACAATACTTTAATAATCTTATTTTGAGTTCTTTGCAAGTTATTTAGATTCGTTGTAAGGTGGTTTTTAGGGTTTATGTTCTAATTCATAAAATTAGTGAAAGTCGTATATAAAATTCCACCCAATTCTAGAGAATACGGCGCAAAAATCTCAAGTTTATGATATTTTTGTTGGTTGTGTCATCATCAGCTCAAAAGTATCCCCACCAAGGCCTTCCGTAAACGGTGATTAGGCCTAAGTCGTGCACGCGAGCCTAGTGCGGATTGGCCGACTTCGTAGGCGTGCGCAGGTTCCCTCACGACGTTGCCTTCACGGTAAGAGCGTCGAATAAACGAAGGTACATTAATTTCGAAAATTCGAATATACATTGGTACGTGGCGGATTTTAACCTGCACACACATCAGAAGGCAACAGTCCACACCAATGAGCCACCGACGACCTTAGCCACCGACTATTGGTAGTATACTAAACTTAGATATCTGGCGTATATCTTAATTCCCGCTCGACTTGGCGGGGGCACTGCCGTGCCCCCAGATTCTAAGACTTTTTTAACCGACTTCAAAAAAGTAGAATACTCAATTCGACCATATATTTATGAAAGCTATTTAATACATCGTCTAATTGTATTCTGTTACAAGTTCTCACCTACCAGGAATTAGGATTCATGTTACCGGAATTTCATGCAAGCGAAGCGCGAGCAAAAGCTAGTGTTATAATAGTTCGAAGTAAAAATCGCTGACCAAACTATTTTCTTATATATATATTTTTTTTACTGTAATTCAACATCCATTCTTAAAGAAATCTTCTAAAGTTGTACTAGGAAATTTTGCTTGTTTTTTGACTAGGCGTTGTAAAATATTGTTGTGTAGTTCTATATCAATGTTACAATAATTTACGACTGATTTGATGTAATAAAGTTTAACAGTCTGGTACGACCCACAACGTTATTATAACAGCATTAAAATTTGATCCTACATAAAGCACTGTAAATTTTTTTCAAAAAGTTAATTTCTCAAACATGTCGTGGCAATTGGATTATCCCAATAGTACCCTCTAGCTCTGTCCCCTGGGGTGACAAAGGGATTTCTTCTCTTATCATCACTCGGGTGACAATTAAGCTGAGAGCCATCTGCGCTCGCCAATTGTCCGGTGAAGCTGTGAAGGCCACCTGCGGCCAACAGCGAAAAGTCATTCCTAAAAAAAACCGGGTGACAATTTATCCCAATTGCCTCCTTCGGATTCGTAGCAGACTAGAAGGGACAATAGTTTTTTTTCTACCATTTTTCTGGCGGGGCTCCATGGCGCAACTGTCAGTTGTGACTATTTCTTGCTAGTTATCCTCTCTGACCAGTTAGGGTACCCACGACTAGGGTTATTTCTACCCATCCAGCGCACGTCAAGGTTGTAATTAGGAAGTACTAGGCCTTTGTGACTACCTCAAGGACATTACAGTTACCGTTACTAGATTACCACCAGAACTATTATATCTTGTTCTTCACACGTTAAAGTCATGGTATGATNCAGAAATATTTTTGTACTATTTCAACACTTCGATATATCGCCAATTGATACCAAATCGCTATAAAGCCTCCAGAACCAGGTTTCGATGGAACGAAGGCTTTTCGTCGTCGACAAATACCACACATAGCTGCTGGTTATACTTTTGGTCTTTTGCCGAAAATTCTTATGGATGGGGTCCACAGTGCTGTGGCCTTTCGACACCCAGCCTGCTCCAGAGGTTGGATCAATCAAAAAAGATTCATCGAGTCTTATTATGAGACGATTCGTCACAACACAACCCTGGAAAACTACCTTCGACGTTCGAAACGCTATTGGTCTATAGTTCTTCAAAAGAGATTATCACCCTTTTGAGAACAAGACACGACGCCTCCGGTGTAGTTCCCTGGTGAATAACAGCATTATAGAGCTTAACTAATGCTCTAAGGACGGGTTTCCACCGGCTCTTAGAAGCTCTGTCGTGCTACCGAGATCACCCGGGCCCTCCCATTTCTAAGTTGTCTAGTGCTGCACTAATATCGCTTAAGTCAATGCGTCATCGCATCTTGCATATAGAGACGTAAAGTAGTAAAATAAATTTTCGATTTCCTCGGTCATGGCTAATGTGCGCTCGATGATAAAGTCTTTCATATAAACTCTCAACCTCTTCTAGGACCTGCGGGTGCTTTACGAGTATCGGCCGTTTGCGGTCTTAAGCTTCGCCAGATGACTCTTATGTAGCATCCTGTCATTCCTGCGCCCTAATCCGAAAATCTACATTTTCGATTCGTCATGTTATTGTACTCTCACTTTAGTGTTGAATTTCCCAAAAAGGCATTGTAGAAGGTCGAGGTTGTACCATGTATGACCCTGGAGATACCCTCATACATGGCTTCAACATCTTCGTCAGAGCGAGACGATGTCGGCGCATATACCTATATCACCTTTAAGGAGTATCTGTCGGTGAGTTTAAGTACGAGGTACTCAACCCGGTTGGACACAAACGTCTCATACGCCAGAAAACCGATACCTACTTGGGATATCTTATCTCCTACTCTGAATTAGAATAAGTTTCCAGAGTTCAGGACTACTAAGTACTTGATTCTAAATTAAACTCAAAACAGTGACAGTCTCTCTGTGCATTTCGGCCGACAGATATTTAGATCCTGATGTAATTCACGGTGTTTCTTTATTTTTTCTGAAGCTATGGTGATCTGAAAACCAATGCTGCTGTAAATGTAGATACAGTTCAAGGAAACATAAAGCGACGTGGATTTTCAAATCCTAATTCTGTGGAACCACCTCCGACCCCATAGAGTGGGTTTCCCTAATTTAGAAAAGCTTTTTGACAAACCAATGCAATTTCTACAGCAAAAAGGAAGGATTTGATCACTCTGTTTGACAAAGGGATAACTCCAGAGGAATATCATGGACGGTTTTACTCTCTGAGAGCCGAAAAATTGTATTATTGATCGAGTTCCAGATGTAGCAATATCCGAATCCGAACCTAGTGATGAAGAGAGTAATCAGGAGAAATTCCTATCCAAATAACATTTTTAATCTCTTTTAACCTTGTTTGGTATTTTTATATCTTGAAAAATTTTTGGTAATAAACGTACTGTTTTTTAATAATTACCAATTGTTTTTATTAAAAAATACTTCACAAATTGCAATTTCGTATACATAACTTTACAAAACCATAACTGTTACAAATTCCAAAAAATACTAAGCTACATTTATGAGGGTTTCCTCATATTTCGTACAGGTAAAACCAGTTATGTTTCTGAAAAGATCGTCTAATCTCGAAAACTCACGATATTTTTTTGATTATTTGAGGTCCCAGTTAATTTTCATACAATCGAAATGAAATAAAAATACAGCAGTAGATAATTTACTTAAGAATATATACGAGAATGTAGTTTTACTGCAAAAACCAGTTAAGTGACATAAATTACGCGACATCATATTTTGAATCATATGATTTTCATTAACTTATAAACATTATTATATAAAATAATGATAAACTACAATAAATGAAGCTTCAAAAATATAAAATGAGTACACATAATTGCTGCGATTTCATACAAAAAAATATTCTCAAACCTTTAAACCAAGTTTTCTCAAAATGTGATTTTTGCACATCAGCGGTTTTGCAGTAATACGACGATATACTCAATCCTATGACGTGCGCTCAAACGTGCGCCTTGCGCTCCTAGTACACTTTCTCGCTTTAGTGATGCTCCATTATGTGGTTCCATATTTTATAACGATGATTTGAACACATTTGGACAGGTATTAGTTTAATTAATTTCGTTTGTAACTTAGATTATTTATCTTTTATATTTTGTGCATGGGAAATTATGCAAGATAAAAAAGAAAATGCTTAATTAAGCTACTGAGAATTTCAGACTACTGGCCATCACATGGAAGGACGATAATTTATGTTCACTGTATTTTTAAGGAAATTGTTACCAACCTTTGAATAAATGTGCTAATAAAATGTGTAATGGAAGAGTATTTAAGAATTAGGGTTTCATTTTCTTACTAAACATGCAGCACCTAAAATATTAAAGAGTCTACTAAATATAGACAATACAATATATTTTTTTACTATGGAAAAATTATTTGGAGTTTCTAATTAGTAAGCAGCTGTAGGTTTACGGAATGTAGCAAATTATTAGAAACAAACTAACGTTTTACCGAAACCAACATCGATATTACATTATCGATACATCTCTCACTAGCCACTCAATAAATATTGACACTGTAGTAGTGCGCTTCTTGAGTAACGGTACGTCCAATGAGGATTCATTTCCGTTATCTTAAGTGCATTAGCTATTGTTCCTATTACGTTTCAATGCTTTGTAGTAAGGATATTATGTGCGGACACCCGAACCCATTATGCTAGGACCGGGCTGCCTTATCTCCCTTTAGTTGTTAATACTTGTTTTGTGTTCATAGTGAGGGCTCCTTTTAATCTCAATCTTCGTGGATTAGAATAAATATAATGTTTATCTGTGATTGTGTCGAAACGTGACGTTGTCAACGTCATATTCAGTCAGAGACAGTGTTGCCACCTCAGCCCTTTTGTAGCTAAATCTAGCAGTTTTTGCATAGGTGAACTCCTTTTTAACGATTTAGCTCGAAAAGAGCAATCTAGCTCTTTTTCACTGTCTGGAATATTTTCCAGACAGTGAAAAAGAGTTACCAACTTATGAAGTTTTTAATATGCTAACAAGTACTTATTTGCTATTAATCGGTCATCTTTATATAGACGCTCTAAAAGCGCCTTCATGACATGATTATATCAGTATTTTTAGAACAAAAATCTATTGATGCTCTTTCTAGCCCTTTTTAACTTCTCAAAAAGCCCTTTTTCTAAACCTCAGGTGGCAACACTGGTCAGAAAATGATGTCAATTGTCAAATCGATGTCAAAGAGAATTGCTGTATTGGCCTTTCGCCCGTACTTAAACTTTTTTAAGAATTAAAAATTACATTTCTTCCTTATTTTGCCCTTAAAGTAATTTATATTTGTAAAATATTTATCTAGACGTGCTGTGCTAAAATGGACGGACCATCGGGACCAAAAAAGAAGCTAAAAACAGTATGTTGACCAATATTATTTATTTTTAATGTATTTGATAATTTAGTGTTATTTTCTGTAAGTGTACATTATGAAGAAAACGCTATGCCTTTTTATAAGAGAAAGTCTCCTTAAATTTTATACTTTACTTTTATTTAACCAAAAATATTTGATTTCGGGTCATTCATGTCTGTATTTTTTCCATTAGTTTATCAACTATTGTTTTGCGAAATTGGACGTTTGCATAGTTTTCTGAGAGAAATGATTAGTGTTTCAATAAAGTTGGAAACATAATGAGGTTCATGATAACAAAGCATTGAAACAATTGATTTCTCATTCAACCTTTGGAAATAATACCAATATCGAATTCGCGATTTATAATAATTTATGTGAACTTAATAAAATATGTACTATTATTGATAAATATTAAACCCATAACTTGTGGATTACTACTTAGTGATGTACCTACTTAACAAAATCAAAATTAATGCTAGTTGAAGATAGCTCAATTCTATAATGCTATTTAAAGATAGCTCAATTCTATAACTTCCTTTTTGTTATGGTTAGTATGTTTTAAATTAAATCTTATGAATAACAATGGCCTACATTGATAGTTGATGCAAATGCACATTAAGTAAATGTTTATGTACTTTATTAAATATCATTATCACATCTTTCACATATACACTTCCTAATCTTCAATCCTGATTGGATTCTAGTGGTTTCCAGTCCAATATGTAATTTATTAATATTTTTGATTAAGCATTATGGAACTAAAGTTACATGCCAAAATTCTGTATTTATAATACTAAAGTGGTAATAATGTTTTGGAGTCTTAGATGCTTATAGGTGTTTACTTGTGAGAACTTATCAACTGTATTTTTGTTACTGTAGTTATACTCTTAGTCATATGCATACTGTATGTTTTCCTGATAAGTCATATGTATACTGTTCATTTTCCTGATAATATAACACTATTAAGTAATTCTAAAAAAGATGAGCCTGAAACTGGCACAAAAGTTCTAGCAAAAAAAGGCGATGGACAGGGATAAAAAACGACCTGGTCCAAAAATAGACTGTTTTCAATAGAATATGTTCAAAAATATCTTAATGATTCGCATGCTCCACTCAAAAGTTATAATATTTCTACCAGTTTCAGCCTCATCTTAAAAAGTGTTTAGGCATTTTGATAAAATGCAGCTGTATAAGTTTCATGTTTATAAAATTTTCAGTCACAAAATTAATTTATTGTATGCGGAAAGGCTGTGTTCTGATTGGAATAAACAATGGTGGATTCAAGTTACCAGGAAGCATAAACAATCTCAATGAATTAAATTATCTTATATTTGAAATGAAATATTGATCAACTATATGAACATTAATTTTTACAATAAGACAAACTAATTTTGGAACTTAAAATGGTTGATTACTTCTTACTTATTTAGCATACTAAATTACAAAGTGACACTTCCCACTTTTAAAATTCTATTGTTATAGACAGTTCGAATGCTACTTTATAATAAAGTCCAATTGAAATATCTCCCAGTGTTTACCGCCAAATTAATATAAGCGGCGCGCGCGCACCGCGCCAGTGTTGGTATCCTCGCGGCGGGTGCAACTGTGTTTTCGATTTCGTTGCGCGTATCGCTCGAGCGAAAGTTACATTCGAGTTGTTTATCATAACATAAAATGAGTCTAGAAACAAGGAACAAGAAGGTTTCCGAGACATTTGAGAAGTACAAAATTGGCGAATGGGGAAACGGTGTAATTAGGATGGTCAGTGAACTTTGTATATCTTTGTTTAATTGTAAAGAATGGAAGACTGTAGTTTTTAGTATGTAATAAGAAAGCATGTTAAGGATTTCAAATATTGAAACACTTGTACGTGTGTAAATATTTATATATGGTTGAAAATCTTTATAGATCTTTATGCACACTTATGCTTTATGTTTATTTTTTGTGTAGTAAAGAAAAATATGTTTCTGTTGTTCATGAGATAATTTTGACTGTAACAATTTGCTAGCATTTTATATGATATTTTGTGGATTCAATGGTATAACCAACTTTACAATAATTCTAACTCATAAGCGTAATTTAGATAAATTTTAAACTAATTATTATATTTTACACAAATAGTACTGTTTCCTGTGTATTCTAATAACAAATAAATGTTATCAAAATAATAGTTACTAAATATTTCAAGCAGCCACAGAATAATCTGAATTCTTAATAAAACAAAATAAAGCTGGTAGAAAAAATAATATGCAGGCACCAAAAATTTTTTTATGTGTAGAAATGAGAGCCAAATAATCAGCTGATTACATTTAAACTCGCATTTGTTTTTGTTTTGGTAACTGAATGAATATAAATATAAAAAAAGGTTTCTTTAATTGTATGATAAGCATGATTGTAAAGTTAACTTATGTCAAAGAGATGAAAAGATAATATGAACATGATCATAAATTACATACTAATAACATTCGCAAATCTTAAAAATACCTTTAGATATTCATTTATTTTTAGATGAAAGCCTGTTTGTCTTGTCAATAATACAATGTTTGTTACCCCATGGATACTAATAAGTCTGCATGCCATTGTTTATAGTAGTACTTCCTATGATTTCGTGAGTCCTATTTAATAATATATAAATCATAAAGTAGCACTCATCACTTAGTTCTTTGTTTTAAATCGGTAGAAGGTGAATTTACTTGTATTGAGGTAGATATCCAGTTAGATGACCGAATAAAGGTTACCCTCAGATGATATAAGGCTGTGGGAGCAGGCTTTCCTCGTTTCGATTGGTACATAGAGCACACACGGTGGTTTAAGATCTCCAGCAAAAGAGTTCACTTGTACGACACTATATCGTATTCTATCCCAGACAACGAAATAGCTCGCATTTTAAAATCTCACTCACACGACAATTATGGGAAAAAATCCGCAAAAATGTAATGCCAACATTTTTAGGACTGGTTAATTGTGTTGAATCAAGAAAATAAACTTTCACCTTTCTTGCCATGTGATAACTTTCTTTCCGGTCATAAAAGTGTTCTCACATTTGTTTTGATCTTGTTAATGTTCACGAAATTTTCACATGATAACAATATTCTTAGAAGGTAACTTGGAGTAGGTAAATGGTCTAGAATTGCTAAGTTCGGGATGAAGTCCCAATTAGTGTAGCATAACTCAAAGGGGAAATAATCGTAAAACGATTATTTCCCGTTTGAGTTATGAAGTATCACTTTGTTGCCCGTCTGTCGGTTTTAATTCATAAACACTACGAATTTCTTCTGTATATAGAATTGTGTCCCAAAGCATGAAAGAAGCACGCAAGCAGAATCAATGCGGTAGAGATGCAATCGTTGAGTAAAACATGTGGAGTGATATTGTGGGACAGGATTAGGAAGGCTGCTTTTAGAGAAGGGTGATTAGAAAGTAGATGTAGTGACAAAAGATGAAGAAGGCATATTGAGATAGTATGGACACTTGAGCGCATGAGTGTAAGGCGAATAGCAAAGCAGGTTCATTGTGCTAATTTGGAGGAATACGCGAGACGTGGACGTCCAAGAAGGACTAACCTTACCAAATTGTTCAAGTCCTTAAGTCGGCTGGGATCCCAAGCAGGACGGAATAAACTAGTTAGTATGAAAAATTGACAAAGACTTTTTCCTTTGGATCCAAGGCTCAAGCTTTATTATATTATTTGTTTTAAAAACTTTTGCATATTTAGTTACCTCATTAGTTAATCGTGAAGATAATAAAATTTATAAATGCGATACATAAATTTTGCAATTAATTAGCAGTTCAGATATTTTACAATAAAAAGTTTCCCGATAGTCCTACCGATTCTATAATGCAATAAAGCTACTAGTAGTAAAAAAATATAGTATTCGATGAAATGAAAGTTATTGTTTCCATTCCTGAGAGATAAAAATGAACCACACTATCTCGTAGGAAGGAGGGCATTACTTCATAAAGGTGGGTCCTAAATTTTATTGGGTCAAAATTTCACTAGGTATGGAGAGGCTATTATTTTAATTTATTCTTTTGTCCTTTTTGGCTGCGTATGTTTTGTATCGCAGATCAAAATTATTTTATTATCTGTGCTAATAAGTGTGGTGAACTGTTTGATATCCATATAAAACATTGTGAATGCTGTGTTATGGTGCGAGCAGTGTTGCCCTTTTCCATTTACTTTGGTGTCCACGGAAAATCAGCGTTATGGTATTTAACATACTTTAACATTGCTGAGTGGGCTCCTATTCAGTGTTAAGAAATATGTTTAATTTGTAATAAATTAATTTTTGTAGCCTTACATTGTTTAAGTTAATTAAGAACGTTGTGTCTAGAACCGCTGAATAAAAAATATTGATTTGATTTGTTATAGATAAGAAGATAATTATGTTCAGGTACATTAATGGTACAAGTGACAGCACTACGGGTCACTAGTAACCATTGATGGTAAAATGACCAATGTTGTCTCATTTGCACTATCAATGGTACAAAGTATTACCCTAGGCGAACATTTTTGGACAGAACAAATTTCAACGTTCGTCCTAGAAATTTTTTAGTGTAGCATGAGTTGAAGCCATTTTAAAAAGTTCATATGACTAAACAATGCTAATTAACTATAACCGGTTGTCATCTAGACTCATCATTAATGAGTAAAATTGCAATACTTAATGTGCAACTGTACGTATTATCTCACAAGTTATGTAGCCGTGGTTTACGTAAGCCGACTTTCTCTGCATTTCCTTTCCTATCCTATACGATTTTGATGAACATTTTAATTGTAACTGCTGATACAAATGAAGTTCTTTGATATAATTTACCCTTAATTTTTTTTATCTTAACTAAGGTGCTTTTATTTTAAATGACCACCTACTTAGGAATGAAATGATACCGTTGAAGTATCGATACTTTTACTCGATATTGTATCGATACTTTGCAATCGATACCTACTCGGTATCGATTAAAAAGTTTCGATACTTACTCGTATCAAATCGTTTTGCAAATTTCAAGTTAAAACTTAAAGAAGTGTTCAAATTCTTAATTACATTTACTAACATACTGCTTTGCAGCGGTTCTAAATAATATATATTTTTAATGTGTCCATTGTGTGTCTAATAGATTAATTATTGAAGCAATTATTGTTGCGCCAGCTTTGAAAAAAACCTTTGGCTAGTTAGGTACCTAGTTTAAATAAGTGAGTGACGAAATAAAGATGAGACTCAGGCTTCAAATCTATCCATTGCTCCAATCGCTTAGAATTTTAAGGTGCAGGCTGGAATAGCCAAATAAATTGAACTTCATCGGCTTCCTAGGAGCGCTTTCACTTCTTACCAACTGCGAGTTATTTGTGTTGTGACCAAAATCAAAATCTTCATTCGTTGATTCATTTTCAGACGCATAAGTTGAAATTTTCACATATTTTATCCTTTCCGAAACACAAGTGTTTGACATTTCTATTTCACTGGACGATATGTGGCAATGCAGTAGATGGACGATATCAAAGCATTAACCTAGACGACTTAATATCCGGCCTTGGACCTACTAATGTCTAAATATCCATTGATTGCTGCCTTCTCCTGCCCAAAAGACCGATGCACTAAAATCATTATTGCTATATTGATTCATTAACCCTTTGACCACCAATGTCGCTTTAAGGCGCCTGACACAATATATTTTCTATCGTGTCTGGATTCCCGGCGTTCAATGGGTTAACCAAGTGTAACTTATAAATGCCACAATTTCTAAATATAACTATCAGTAAATTTTGTATCATGTATCTACTCGCACAACAACATACCAAATATCTTCTCAATAAAGCTATTTTGTACTCTCCGGTTATGTTGTTAATCACTTACGTAATTTTAAAATTAATAAACCACTATTGTTCGAAATGAGAAAGAACAGGTGGTTTGTACCTAACTATAATAATTCTCATTAAATGTTCGCAAACTTATATAAACTGACTCCGTGCACCTGCGTAAACGTTTCCATCACTACCTTTACTATAGTATAATTACCACAGTTTTCTTATAAAATAAGTTGTATTGCATTATGCTAACTTACATAAGAGTAACAATATAATTATCGTTGTTTTCGAATTGCAACAAGTATTAACGAACCCAAATGTATTCGATATTAGATTGATTGTTTGAATTTTGTACAAAATACCTAAGCTACGCGGTTTACCTAAATATAATTCATAGGACATTTAATTCCATAAAAACGTATATATTTTTATTGGCAATAATACTTAAGCATTTGTCAGCTGATAGCAAGGGATGTTGCAGACAATCTTGAGTTGTGCTTACTTAAATAGAAGGGTACTTAAACTTTAATCGTTGAATTAGAATTTAACGTTTATGTTGATTAAAACAATAGATAACGGAGCGTATAGTGTATCAGGCGCAGTGGGGAGACTTATGTCCATTAGTTGACTACGTTTAGTAGAGATGACAATATTTTGTCTTAACTCATACTTCTGCTAAAGAAGTAAGTAGGTACATATAATATAGTATGCGTCGGACTGAGAGGAGAGTAATTGGTGGATGTGGTGACAATATCTTCAAAGTAAAGAACATAAGGGTACTTACCGTTGGTTCTAAATTGTATTAAGGTACCGTTTTCAGATCAGTTATCATGGATCAAGTAACCTACTGATATGTAGTTGCTCATTTGTATTCTTCGCACATGCAACGTACATATATACCTACATAACATCAGATTATACGTCTGAAATTATGGTTCAATATACATGTATGTTGTTTATTTAGTAAATAATATGATATTTCGTAATATGTTATAATTGAACCTGGTAGAGACGACTTAGACGTCACCTAAGAGAATATCAAAAACTTCCTTACTGCTGCACAAAATACATTAAGTTCATAATATATAAATCGATTGATTTGCAGTCGATTGTGTTTAAAAATGTTTGTAATGAAATAAACCATTTAATAACTGGGAAGAGGAAGTTTGCAGTAATGTTTTATATCTACAGTTATAATAAACAAAACACATTTTTTGCATAACAAGGAAATGACATAGTATAATAGAAAATGTTCTCTTACAGATAGAACTGAACGGTCGAGGTCAGTTTAAATTGTATGATGAATACTTACCCGATTGGTTTTATACAGTGATCTCTGCACAATATTGCCCAATTAAAAATATTTGCATAAACATTTGTATTCGTAGATCGATGTAGTTATTACATTAATTACTAAAAGTTAACCCTAAACACGAGTTTTAATTCACAAGACACTCAACAGTAGATTTTTTCCGGCGAATTGTTTTTATGTCTTTTATGCTTATCAATCAAATGTGGCTTTTAAAGAATATCGTTATCCATGCCGTATAAGTGACTTCAGTGACTTAGAATACAATTGTCATCAAGTAAGAGGCGTTTTATAGACGGAGATCAAAGATTTAGATGAAAACAGATAGCTTCTCCTATTTCCAACCGTGGAAATGATGTACTTCTTCTGTATCGTGAAGTAGTCTGCTGGACATAAAATGAGCTGTCAAAGCAAGTTGAAAAAGTAAGCGCAAATTCATCCGAGCATTTAAAATTATGACCACACCCTAAGTTAAAAAGTAAATAACATCCTTCTTTAAATACCAGGAATACCTATAAACTCGTATATAGGTATATTAGGCCGTTAATTATTATCAAAGAAAATTTTAAAAGTCGATGTTCAAAGTTTATTGAATGCTTTACGAAAAAAAACTGTTTTTTGTTCCAGTGCGCTCAAGTTGCGACAAATGTGGTGGAGCAGAAGCATCAAGTGTCCAGAGCAACAAGGAGTAGGGCTCTTGGCAGTCGGGCGTTCCGGGGCAGCACAGTCTGGTTTACAGGGCTCAGTGGCGCGGGCAAGACCAGCATAGCATTCGCTTTAGAAGCTTATTTGGTATCAAAAGGTTAGTAATCTGATATCGTATTACTCTATTCCTACTAACTTAATAAATATAAACTAATAAATATCTACTGACATAAACACAGCGTCATCTAGTCCCAAACTAAGCATTTAGCCTGTTATATGTAATAAACAACGGATAAACACATACTTATATGCATTTTTTTGTTAATACATACATATTATACATCGAAAACACCCAGACCAATCCAAACAGACATGTCCATGAACACAAAATGTTTGTACTGCCCGGGGAAACGTCACGATCTTCCTAGTTTCACATTGCAGGCTGAATTACCTGTTTGTCCGAAAATAAACTAAGATTGTAGCTGTCGGTCCCAGCTTCAATCTAAGAATGGTAAAAACAGTGTGTTTGTGTGTGTGTGTATGTATTAGTAGTTGTTGACACCCACCAATCTGCATTGGGCCTCGCGTAGTCCTCTCTCCATAGCTGTGCCGTGCGGAAAGACCAGCAGTGGGCCGTTATAAGCTGATGATGATGATAAGAACTACTTTATGTATTTTCAGTGTTTTATTAAATTGTCAGTGTTTGTATGTGTGGTATGGAATTATTTCTATTTTTTATCTTATCGTACACCATAACTTACATTTTAATATAAAGATAAAATGTTTCGAGCCTTTTTTTACGCAAGATCTGTCATTAGATTAAATAATAAACTCAAGATGTTTACTAACCTTGGTTTCCACAAAAAACAAATGATTTAACGGCACGTGTCGTGTTAGAGTGGAGAAGTCAGTAAGTCTCTACAACATTGGTTCCTGGTTCGATCCCCGTACATTTGTTTCTCGTGATCTGTATGTGATCCATGTATGTATATAAAAACAAAAAGTACCGATATTAGAATGCTTATCTATAATTTAGTAAATATAATTCAAATAAGTTACTTAGTTTGAGATTTGATCGCACTGTCTGTCTGTTTATTAAAATCGAGTTTCATGATGTCGTGTATCCGAAGGTCCTTGATTAAGTAGGTACGTGATTTTACAAAAGATATAAAATAATGATTGAACACGAGTAGATTTCAGAACTAGTACCGCTTCGAATTTGGAAAATTACAATCATTAATTTGTTAAAACGAACGCTAGCAAAACATTTTTATTATTAGAGGTTTGTCAAAAATGTACAAGTATACTGCAATTAAAAGCCAAATTATTTGATTCCCATTTATATACGTAACCTACAGATTTCCCAATTCGGATGTCTGTGGCGTAACCGATGTACATCAATTCCGTTCTTCATTATATACGATTGTCAAAGTAAAGCGTTAGCGCAAGGTAGTATATAAAGTATAAGTAAAGTAAGTAGTAGTATATAAGTATTTACTAAGTAGACTAGATAATAGATAGAGATAATAATAATAGAAGACTAGATAATCGATGTCGTTCTATATAGTTGTCCCGTAATATACTCGTAGGAGTTCTAGTTAGGTGAAATAAATATCCTCAAACATTCTCACAACAGATAACAATACTTGTAAACATTTTTTTTAATTCATACATATTATTCACAGAAAACACCCAGACCGATACAAACCAACATGTTCATGCACACAAATGTTTGTGCTGCTCAGAGATCGAACCCGGAACCCTTGGTGTAAGCGTCGGCATCTCAACCAATTACACCACATGCGCCTAAATTCTACTTATTTACTTGACATTATGCTTTCAAAATCAAGTGTTCTGTTATTCCGGTACATCTTTAATGTTAATGTTTTAAAATGGTAATTACTTATATAGTAGAATGAATTGTCCTGTGATGGCTTCCAATTAAAATTACCGTTAAGCAGTATGTCATTTGTATGAGCCCACAATTTTACAATAACGATTCTATTGAATTCCTTTTCAACCTATCGCAGACCACTGCTGGACATAGGTCTCCCCCATTTTGCGCCAGATATCCCGGTCCTCCGCTTTTCTCATCCAGCCTCCACCAGCGACCTTGCGCAAGTCGTCGGTCCATCGGGCCGGAGGGCGTCCTACGCTACGCTTGTCGAGACGTGGTCTCCACTCCAGATCTCGTCTGCTCCAACGGCCATCGGTTCTGCAACATACGTGCCCAGCGCACTACCACTTCAACTTGCTGATCTATTAAATTCATCTCTACCTAATTTTAAACAGGACATCTTTACTTAACATTCATCAGTACAGCTAAAGATGTCAATTTTGTATTGTCATTCGTACGTACACATAACTAAAAGTATACTTTCATTATCTTGTTATCAATACCTCTGTCAATTCGGTTCCAGAAAATCATATCGCAATAGTAAAGCATATACGCATGATATTGGATACATAGAACATGTATTGTGGATCATAATTATTCCGTTTCAATGAATCTACGGGCCTCTATGACCTGGTTATGTAAAAACAGTATAAATCACGCTAGACGAAGTAATTTGAAACTTTTGGACTACATGCGTAGTAATTTTATACGCTGTATTGTGTATCGTATGTAAACGAAATATGTTACAATGCGTTTGTTACAATGTGATTGTGTATGAGTTTATGCCAAAATCACCGACATTGCTAGTTGAATCAGCAAAATGAAGTGGAAGTAGATCACTTCTTGACGATGGAGGTCTACGTCCAGCAGTGGACGATGCACGATCAACGATGGTGTGATAATCATCCAATCAATCTAATAAGAGTGTATAAGAAGCAAATTAAGTCACACAACTTTAACTGTAATAATAAAGAAATCGCAGTAAGGAACCTTAGACTTGGCATGACTTTTGTCTAGATTTCATCACTTTTAAGAGTTACAGGAGCAGCTCCATCGAGACTTGACTAGTTTTTTTACAGAAAGTTTTTGGTGGGTTTACATTTTGCTTTATTGAATAGTTCAATGGGAGATAATTAATCTCCCCATTAATTATGTGTGAAAAGTACTGTTCGCTGCCGTGGAATTATTGGCTGATGATGATGATGTATAGGTTAATTAACGATTAAACGAGCTGAAAGTTAACGGGGCTTAGTGCAACAAAATTCAAGATTAACTCTGCACACACATGCTAATGCTACCATGCTAACTCTTAAAGTAAAACGAAATAAACACTGTGTATGGGAAAAGCATCGGTCGGTTAAGATTGTGTTTAGACTTTTCTATTGTGTGTGAAATATAATTGCTGGTTCTATGATTGGGATGTTGGTTAGTTTAAACAAATCTAAATAGAATTTTATTCATTAAAAGTGCGTTAGTTAATACTTAACCTGAAATATTTTTAAATTATGTACCTAAAATGGGGACGGCAAAGGTCGTAATCCCATTAAATATGTGTATTATGGTATGCATGGTCTATCAGTCAACATCTGCATTAAAAAAATCATCGAGTGTTATCCGGCCTACCAATCAATCAAACTGAAAATGGCCTCTGTTGTCCCCAAAGAGTGTCAACCATCCCGATCCTGAGCAGCCTGGATGCAGCTTCCACCGCTACCTTCCTCAAACCGTCGGTTCATTGGGCCAGCTAGTACTATTACTACAATTTACTTGCTGTTCTTATGACCGTTATGCGCGGGTCTATTTGTTTCTTGGTATTTCAATATAGCAGTTGAATGTTTAAAATTGTAAACTATCAAACGGAACAAACATAAACAATTGATTATGTTGGTTCTTGATAAGGTTAATCGAAAATAACCTTTGAATTTTTGCCATCCAAGGTCACAATCAGATGTATGTAGTAAATGTACTTAAAATAGGGCTGCCAAGATCAGTTTGATCACAAGTACATTGTTTGAAGCGGTATTTGTATTTTGCTTTTCAATGTTCATGTCGAATTAGATATGAGTTCGAATTAGAAGGAAAGCGGGAATTCGATAATAATCATATTGTCACTTATTTATAAAATAATACATAAACATATCACTACCATCAATAACATTACGTTTATCGTTGAATGTGTGGCTTTTTATTATATATACTTTTTGAGATTATAAGCATACGTTGCATAGGTTGACTAAAGGATTTTAATGTGTGTTATTTTATTACCTTAGGAAGCAAAACGTGGTCGTTCAATAGTCTTTGAAATAGGCTCAACGTTGCTCGGCGTGCTATGGAGTGCCCTAAGTTAGGTTTTACCTAAGTCATGAGGTCCAGAACGAGGACATCCGTAGGAGATCTAGAGTGACCACATAGCCTACAGAATTTATCAGGTTGAAGTGGCAGTAGAACGATGGCCGATGGGGCTGAAAGGTTCTCTAGTGGACGCCACTAGAGAACCTTTCAGCCCCACATAACGGACAAAGAACGCGTATTCTGACACCCAACCAGAAGTTGGTTAAGATGGCGAGTAGCTGATGGATATTGTCTACTAAATCATAAGGGAAAAACTTCGTTCACCAGACGACACTAGGCTTCTTCAATCTTCATTGCAATGAAAATGATAATTGAATATGATTTTAAGAACAAAAATGATTTACAACCCTATTACATAATTAAAATAATAAGACAAGGTCACTATAAAAAGCTATTGTATTTTCAACGGGATATTTTTTGTTTTGGTTAATGTATTTATTTATAATAACTTGCCGACCCAGTTGTATAATTTTAGCATGGTGAACTTTGATTTATTAGTATTTAAACTTAATTATACCTATGCTATTTTTCGTTGTAGGTATTTTGACCTATTTTGATAAAAGCATAGCTCGTAATTTGATTTGTATTTGTTTGTGTTTAATGATGTAGCGATCGAATTAAGTATTATTTAAAAATAACATGTACCGGCTTAAAGATTTCACAATGGAACACTGAAAACACCCAGAAATATAAATGGGTTCTGAAATGTAGAAACAAAGCTTTTTATTACACAGGGATCGAACGCGAAACCATTGATCAGTCTCTACCAAGACGCCGAAATTGAACTGCTGATCCAATGAGTACACTATTTTTCAGTTAGCTAACATAGACATCGAATGTAGTTAAGTATTTATACATGATAAAATGACAACATAATGAATAGTCATGGGTTTTCATGTTAAACACGAGTATTTTATTATATTTTGTGTACTTTTACAATGCTATTAAGATATTTTATAGGTAATTTTGCTTTGTGTGCCTACTTAATAATCCGAAAGTGTTGTCGCGTCATTCATGTTTAAAGACCTCACCAACCTCACGTGCTTGTGGTCAACTTTGCCGTTTAGCGAATGAATCTCTAGTGACTAGCCTAAACATACGCATTGTACCAGCGTGGCGGGACGAAACTCTTAAATGATGAAAGTCATGGAGCGATTTTGTCGTATTTAACCATTAGTTGTGTTTAAAGGCACTGAACGGGCATTGAGCGTCATCATAGTGTCTTCATCAGCATGGCTCATGCTGATAAGAACCTAAACCTTTTCGGTGTCTATGTAGGTCATGGAAAAGGTGCAAGTACGATGAATGTTATTAAACGAAGTTTGCTATAGAAGTCGCGTCTTGGCAGGTGTAGCGTTGGAAACTGTAGTCCCTGGTCCGATGAATCGACGATTTCCGATACATGCTGCGATTGGTTTAAGCACACTTTTACTTCCATCATACAACTTACCAGTAATTATGAATAAGACCTATAAAGTAATTCAGAAAATGTTACATCAGTTGAGAGAATCTAGTATTTTCCTCTCTAAGCTTGAAGCAGGAAATCGATTTTTATTGCGTTCAACACATAAAATAGAATTCGTACTTTGAAATCCAAAGAACGTATTAGGTTGAAAACGCACTAAGGATTTAGGTTTGTAACTATTTATTATTGCTGTGTAATTCACTTACGCTTTTGTACGCGAATGCTTATATACACGTGTACGTATATGACACAGATTTTTAATTGGTATTTAAACTGCCTAGCTTAACGTTTGGCGTAAAGATTTAGAGTTTATGTATTTCGAACTTGAAGAGCCCATAGGTCTCATATCTGTAGGTAACTTTTCAGTGGTTTTTGGTAGCCTTAGGATGGCTTTGATATCACTGGAACCTCCGTAACCAATTCTTTCCTCTAATGACTTTGTAGTCCGGTCCGGCCTTCGCTTCTCTTTTCATTTCACCGTCGCCAATCGAAACTATTCGCCCCATACTCGACAGACCTCTAAACCAATTTAATACAATAGCAAACCTATTCAGTCTGTTGTAGTTAAATCCTACTATGGATTAGCAGACACGATATGAAATTGTCTATTTACACCTATGCTTGTAATAATATAAATTTTGTTAAAGGAATCCCATCATATGGTCTGGACGGCGACAACATTCGCACTGGCCTCAACAAGAACCTTGGCTTCAGCAAAGAAGACCGAGAGGAGAACATTAGGCGTGTAGCTGAAGTGGCCAAGCTGTTTGCTGATAGCGGCGTGGTCTGCTTATGCAGTTTTGTGTCGCCATTTGCCGAGGTAATTATATGATAAGTTGTATGTATTCAGAATTGTATTATTGAAATGAGTACTTTCTTGTCCTCATTGATGTCTATTCAAGATTTCCATAATGAGCCACTGTGCGGCTAAAATTTTTATGATGATGGTAAAGATGGTTGTCCGATAATGCTATTAAAGGCTATCTGTGACCCAAACCAATAATAATTGTTTACCAACACATAGGTGCAACAACTTTTACGTGCATTAATATACAATGCACGTAAAAGCTGATGCATGCTTAGATGCGGATACCGTCCATTATAATTAAATCAGGGAAACCAGACCTATAGGCTTAACCGTAATAAATAAACATGCGAACCCTTTTAAGTCCATATCGTACGTTATCAACATACCATACCTGAGAACAGGTTTATCTTGTTTAAATAACACTTCGTGCATTTATGAGTTTACCGCACTTGTTATGTATGACACAGGTACCTAAATATGTTATTTGGAACAGATATTCGTCTTGCTACAGGGAGCTAATTACCTTGCCATGCAAAGGTAATGGTTTCCTCATTAACAATACAATAGTCACAGTAGATCTTCACGATTTGAATAGAATAACCTAGTTTTACTATTTACGTATAATAAAAAACTCTGGTTTGTAGTCTCTCTCGAGGACTCTCGGTACCTTTACTGCTGCAGATAGCAAAATCTCGTATATCTTTTTGGTCCTTCGAGCCGGATCTGAACCAGCCATCTATGATTTAATTTTTACCATATTCTGGTGCTCCAAATATATATATTTAATAGAGATTGTGCTGGCACCAATAATATAATCATTCGCTTTGCACCGATTGCGGAATAATTTTATCATGACGACAAAAGCGAAAATTACTATGCATTATGATTACATTAATCAAGTTATACATACATGCGTCAGTTCGTAAGTCTATGGCCGAAACAACGCGATAGTTCGTTGACATCAAGAGATCAAGCGAGACGAATAAGGTTAAATGTATCTTAACTATTATAGATTTCATTGTTTTTGTTTTAAGTTACAGATTCTGCCATGTTAATACTTATTGCGGCCTTAACGATTGATATATATTGAAAAGCTTTATTATATGTTTTCTAATTAATGGCATTCGAATGTCGTTATTTTCGGCATTTTGTTTTAACTGGTACGTGCAATAAAATATAAATAATGGCATCGCTTTACAGCACAAATTAATTAACGACTTCAGACATGATGTTAAAATTAATACCTTCATAGTTTTGTTTTGATGTATGTGTTAGTTTAAAAGTAGGTAATATCAGACGATCCGTCAACTAACTTTTTAAGATGAAATTATCAAAGACAAAGACAAACAGAATAGACAACCTTCAGAAGAGGATATTAATAATAATATGACAATTTAACTAATAGCCAACTAATGTTAAGAAACGAGGGATTCTGATATATTCTCTTATTTTGTGGAAATCTACAAGTTATGTTTGTATTAAAAATAAATTTCTTTTGTCCTATTCAACCAATCGCAGTCCATCCGACATAAGTCTCCCCCATTTTGCGCCAGATATCCCAGTCCTCCTCTGTCAAATTAAAATTTCATTTACTTTGTGAAAAAATACGCTTATGACAACAACTTAAGTAGGTATAATTATACTTGAAACTAACGTTATAATTTATAATCCATCTTTTTTAAATAAGCAATGTTGAGTATTGTACAAACATTTCCGTGTATTCCGGACAGTAAGTAAAAACGATTCTGTGTCATAATAATTAACCGAGGTGTTTATATAAAGTGGTTAATGAATGACAGTTCGCACTGGCTTCCTAGGGCTGTTCATACTTCATGTTTTCCGGTATAACACTTGATGTTAAGTACTTATATTGTTTTAGCGCCTTGAGAAATGGTACAAGTGTGCTGTTTGTATCAAAAGTCTTACAATACTATTTTTTGGGCTTGATCTTACTACAAGTATTACCGATAAACAACAACAGGTAAATACGGTTTGACAAAAACATTGTATAGGTCTTGCAATTTTATTAATTTCAATCCATGATTTTTAGTTACTACAATATTCTGAATCATGATTTTTGAAGCGGTAAAAGTTGAGTAAATATGCTGAAACAATGATTGTATCACTTGTACACACACTACGAGTATTAGCATTAAATTTAAAGAACAAAGTAAGGTTCGAATTTAACAACGACCATAGTTTCTACACCATAGTTTGATATAAAACTGAGATATGTAGTTTAATACTTCCAGTACATACACGTCATGAAGGTCGCTACTTTGCATTAGATTAGGTACATTTATTCACCTACCGTTATATGATCTTAAAATATGAATTGCAGGGTGAATAAGAGCTGTATACATAAAATATACATAAAAATGGAAAAAGGGCTAGGTAGAATGAGGCCATGAAATTCCTATGCACATAATACATCAAAGTTATACATTATAATAATTACCTGCCTTACAGCTCCTCAAATTGGTTTGAGGAAAAGTCGCCAGATAACATTAAAGTGGGCTCTAATGGTGATCGTGCTTTCTGAAGCACGGTGTCATCTTTCTATTCAGATAAATCAGATGATCCAGCCGATGGTAAAAATTAAAATTAATGTCTTAGCAAAATTGAAAATAACCTAAGTGAGGTAAAACATAGCTTAACGTTGTTATAATGCTACAAGTTAATGAACAGCATCACTGCTAAGCATCTAAAATCATTTAGTCCCATACAACTTGTCTAAGAGAATTCAAATTAATTGAAACTTACATTACAGGACCGTGAAGTGCCAGGCGTATACACACAGACTCAGATCTGCCTTTCTTCGAAGTGTTCATCACACACCGCTGGAAGTGTGTGAGAAGAGAGACACGAAGGCCTGTACAAGAAAGCGAGAGAGGGACAGATCAAGGTACCACTTAGTTTTTATGGTTTTCCTTAAATCTGGAGCGCCAGTCAAGCAATGGACTTTTGTAATGACAGTATTATATCAGTCTAGCTACGGCTTATTCTCATTGGTTAATATTTAAAGACAAATCATTTTGGGGGGTATATGTTTAAGTGAGTTAAACAAAATAAACAAGGACAAATAAATACATTAATCGGATCGAAAACTAACTTATTAAAATCTCTTCTTATTTAAACTAATAAACAAGCACATTAACAAGTTAACTCTATAATAGTAGTTAACTGCAACGATTTTTATGATGAAATTGTATTGATATTTTCCTATTAAGATGTCTTCCCGCTTATTTTCCTAGAAAATGCTTGATAATTTAACAGAAGTTCTTATCCTGTAAGACTTAGCATACACAAGAATTTATAAAAAACATTTCATCACTAGTGTAGAGAAATAAAATTATTTTCATAATTGATACAATATAGAAAACAATTACAGCAAATGCTACGTTTACCGGGTAAAAGCTAAATGTGCATATATTATTAACTTCAACATACTTATTTTGAACAGGGATTCACAGGCATCACCCAGGTTTACGAACGTCCCGAAGCGCCTGAACTTATTATACAGACTGTGGACCGGTCCATTGAGGAGTCCACCATGGAAGTTATCAGGCTGCTTGAATCACAGGTATTTTATCCACAACTCATTTGAATTATACATGGCACGTATGTAGATCTTGATTATGTAATCTTCATACAACAGGTACTCAATTACTGATGCGCCTATTCCCAGTCCTTAGATAACGGCTGTCATCGTGAAATTTCCAATATTTTGTAAATATGTAATAATAACCTTAAGAAATCTTTGTAACTTGGGTTGATAAATAAGTAATGTAGATATGATGTAAGAGAACCAAAATTACTGACTTAACTCCTGGTCAGCAAGTTTAGTGGTCAGTCGCGTATGTAGTGATTTTGTAGATGTGTTTTGGAGTGGAGACCGTGACTTGGGAATTGTAGCGTAGGTAGCCCTCCGGCCTGATGAACAGACTTGAAAGAAGAAGGGTAGAAGTAGAAAAGATGTATTTTACTTTGAGAAAAGATCTTCCAACTAACAAGAGCACCGTCAAAACACAATAATATAAATTAAAAACTGTTTACACACAAAACGTGCCATCTTTACTTTTCTTTATTAAAACAAAATATGCGAATGAACCTTACACGAGTCTGCACTCAACTTTGAAGTATTTTTTTTTATAATTAATTATTTCATTTTCGACAGGGTATAATTCCAAGGTTCGAAAACAATAGCGTAGAAGTTGAACAGCTGTTTATATACGGTAACAGGCTTACTAGCGCCATCGAGGAAGCTACAAGACTGCCGCAAATAGAGTCACAACATTGGATCTGCAATGGTGCAGGTTTGTACGAATTTATACTTTATTTTTGTGTAATATGGTTGATATTACAGTGCATTCAGAATTCCAAATAGTTTAGCTATAGGATGTCCAATAACTATTAGCAACATTATGTACTTGTAAATGTGTTTCGAAACACTATTAAAACAATGTAATGTTCATTATTAATCCGAGATTGGAATAACAGTATACATGAAGTACCTACAGTAATAGATTATGTAATACGTTAATTTCAACCAAAACCGATTTGTGAGATTAATATATTTTATTGTCATTGCGCGTAGAATCTAGAACTGGCCATTAGCAAATTGACCAAACAATTAGGTTACCTACCATATGGCTCAATTACTGGTTATTATGGTCTGTATAAATCAATGTAATAAGGCGAGTTCTTTTAATTTCTTTGGTTTTCAGGTGTTATCAGAAGGTTGGGCGTATCCTTTAAAAGGTTTTATGAGGGAACACGAATACTTACAAGTAAGTAAGAAAACTGGTTTGCATTTATACTTGATCTGCTAAGATTAGAGACGGTATCGTAATAAACATATTTATGTATTATATTTTTATACGGTAGGACAAACACAATAGATTTTTCTATTGTGTTTGGATTCCCGGCTCTCAATGGGTTAAATTCCGGTACAAAACTGATTTTGTAAATGTCATAATCAAGTATTAACATGGAGCAACCAAGTATATAATTTACACTTAAATAAAATAGAGTTTACTTTATTTTAAAATACTATTATTTTATTCTCTTACGCTGCATTTTACAGTTTTGGCGAAACGCGTGTCATCTAGTAACTAACTGTGATATAAGATTGTGAAGTATATCAAGTAATTTTCTTTACCATTAAGTTCAGGATAGCTTTATCAAAACAATTTACAGAAACGGGTAGTAACATAGAGAAATTCATTACATCGAATCGACATCCGAGGTTGCGACCATCTGTGGGTTCGTGCAGACCCTATTTGCGTATCGAGTATGTGCCCGCCCGCTTTTCTTCGAAAGCTAAGAGCCATCTGCGCTCGCCACCTACCCGGTGAAGCTGTAAAGGCCATATGCATATATTTCTCCTATAAGACTGAAAGGCATTTACAGCCTCAGCACTAGCCAATTGTCTGGAAATGATGTAAACGCCATTTGCGACTAGTGGCAGGAGTCAGTTTGTAAAAAAATGGAATATTCACTAAGTAAGCCAGTTCTAGCTATAGGCAGTGGAGTGCACAAAGATTATGAGTAGGGTATGCAAGCAGAGTGAAACTAATCGCAAAAACAATAAATAATTTTCATTTTTGACAAATTAACCCTTTGGCTGCCAATGACGCCTTAAGGCGCCAGACATTAGTTTTACTATTGTGTCTGGAATTACGTTCAATGGGTGAAGTGCTGTTGATGATAGCAAATCGCCTATGGTTTCAAATCTGTTGAGAAAAATGGGCGAATCAGTGAGAATCATTAAATATGTTGACGGATTTCCAGGTTTCCTGGACGCACAGGGTATGCACTGCTTAATTGTATATATGAAGTGCATGCCACTGGTTGTAGGTACAGCGTATTTAACAAAACATTTTTTTTACAGGCATTACATTCGAACTGTCTGACCCTGGCTGATGGGTCGCTGATCAACCAATCGGTGCCTGTGGTTTTGCCAGTACATACCGATGTTAAAGAGCGACTTGCCGGCTCTGCGGCGGTCGCTTTGTGTCACGCCGGTCGCGCTGTCGCCATACTCAGAGCGCCAGAGTTCTACCCACATAGGAAGGTTGAGAGATGCTCCCGCCAGTTTGGGATCTACCACACAGGGCATCCGTATATCAAGGTTTGTAGAATTCAGGAATTTCAACTATGTACAGTGTTACCAACTTAGGGTTTTTCCCCTATGTGAGATGCAAATGGGGTTTAAAGGTATTCTTTGGAATTATTGCTATCTGATATTTTTCATTATGATTTTGATTACAATAATAGTATATTTGATATCAATTTATGTGAAATATATTATTAGTCGCTGGCGGAGGCTGGATGAGAAAAGCGGAGGGCCGGGATATCTTGCGCAAAATGGAGGAGGCCTATGTCCAGCAGTGGCCTGCGATAGGTTAAATAGATAGATAGATATTATTAGTTTTATTATTTGGGAAATAAATGTATATTGTAGTCCACCGCTCACACAGGTAATAAAGGTACATATTTGTGGAATACAATGTCAAATAGTTTTGGGGGTTTGAATTTTTTTTTTAACAATTGATAAATTTCATATTCTTAGTCATAAAGTAGTGTTATTGCGTTTTCAAAATAGTATACTTTTCCGATCTGTATGTGAAATGCACTTTAACTGTTTAGCTTAATATGTGATATGTATATTATTCAGATGATCGAAGAATCAGGCGATTGGCTAGTGGGCGGCAACCTAGAAGTATTCGAACGCATTCTCTGGAACGATGGTCTTGACTCATACCGGCTCACACCCAACGAACTGCGCCGAAAATTCAAGGAGCTTGGAGCTGACGCTGTATTGCTTTCCAGGTAACACACTGCTAAAATCTTATATAGGTACTTGCGCCAAATTGTTGTTATTTATAGGTTATTATTCAACGGTATGCTTGTCACATTTTTTTGTGCTTATTGAATTGTAGAGTAGTATTTTTGAAGGTCTGAATGAGTTTGCCTACTTAACATTATTATTTTAAATATTACTTCCTTGATTATCATTATTTGTCTACTTGACTTTATCTTTAATTATAATTATCATTAGAGCTATAAAGTTGAATACAAGCAAAGAGCTATTACTGGAAACGGTTATCGGGTTGAGAAAGCAAGTGGGTGGTAACCGTCTTACGCTACATCTATCAATTTGTTTGTTAATTATAAGAGAGTACTAGAAAACATATTAATTTCAAGTTTTTTTACTTTCAGCTAAGAAATCCAATCCACAATGGGCACGCTTTACTTATGCAAGATACCCACCGTCAACTTATAGAAAGAGGCTTCAAGAAACCTGTTCTACTGCTTCATCCTCTCGGTAAAGTCTTATGACCTGTCATATATATTTATTTTTATTGCTTAAATTAGAAATGTATACACCAGTATGTAGTGTTTACATTTCTGTTCGTAAAGACTAACTAAGGTATAGGTACAATATGAGTAATTTGTTTTAGATATTGTTATGACTTGCTTAAAATTACTTCCTCAAAATCCTCTTTTTCAATAACCAATATACATCAAAATGGAGACTGCATTCTTGCAAGCACATCTTAGAACGCGCTCTGGTCAGATGGACCGCGAATTTTTTTTTATATATACTCATTGGAATGTTTTTGATGGTGCATTAGTTCAGCAGTGGACAGGAGTAGACTAATGATGATAATATTATCGTACTATCGCAGTATGTTGACAACTTTTTATTCCAGGTGGTTGGACGAAAGACGATGATGTACCCCTGGACGTGCGTATGAACCAACACAAGGCGGTGCTAAACGAAGGAGTGCTCGATCCACAAGCGACAGTACTCGCAATCTTTCCCTCTCCTATGATGTACGCCGGACCTACGGAGGTATTTAAAGCGCATTTCATTTAATTTGTATTTTTGTAATATATTAGAGAACTCTTAACATCGTCTATCCCGCAGTTAACTGGTGTGTGTTAAATTATGGCAGTGCCAGATATCGTCTCGTGAAATACCAGTGTTTTGCACTTATGTATTTTGGGATGAGGGCAAAATTAACGGGTATAGGAGACCTTACATCTGTGTCTCGGGTGACGGGCGCAGTGCGTCATTAATGGAGAATAATAACTGTTTATCAGTTGTTGGTCTCAATCAATTCTGCTCTGTCACGGTCAGGCGTATCATATACCATCTGGTGGGCATCCTGATCGTAACTTATGTTACTTCGTAACATAAAAAATACTTGGTGGTGAGAACCTATACATGATTATATACTTATTGACTTTAACAGCCCGGACTTATGTCCAAACCCCTTTCTTAGTTTTCCATATTTATTTCCTATTCTCTTTTACTTTTGAAGGTCAAAAACGTAAAAGTAAGTTGAACCATCTGCTCGCTCGCCTTTACGCATTAAATAAGTTGGTCTTAGGGTTTAACACAAAGACATAGAGCCTGTCGATATTAACATTACTGTTGTTTCGTTTAGGTACAATGGCACGCCAAGTGCCGAATGAATGCGGGTGCGAACCACTACATAGTGGGTCGTGACCCAGCCGGTCTACCCCACCCGGACGGCGGCGGCGATCTCTACGACCCACGTCACGGAGCTATGGTGCTGAAGATGGCGCCAGGACTCAACGAGTTAGAGGTATGCTTGTTTTAACACTACATTCTTTTAATTGAAAGGTTTGTCTTAGTAGACAAAGTGAATAATCCTAACGCTAAAAGTCTAAGTGACTTTTAACCCCGTGACGCCATACTATTGTAATATCTTAGGAAGTTTATGAAAATTAGTTGTGTTGATAGATCAAAGAAAGTAGCTCAGTGGGTAGTCAATATCTTTATAGGTCCCATCGCATTAGTTGAGACTTACGCGAACGCTTTCCTGCGCTATACGTTTGTATCAGTATTTTTTTATGTGGGATATTTTTTCGGCCATAAACATGGACTTAGAATAATTTCCCCTATTCCATTCCCTACTGATATATATATTGTTATTCCAATTCTTTGCTACCGAATGACATTATTGGAATCTTTTGTTCCATGGAACAAAAGTAAATCTAAGTTTATTATATTTGTTTTGATTAATTGATTAGGAACAAAAAACGTATTACAAAGAAATTTGTAGGTAGTTTATAAAAATGATGAAGTTTGGGGGTTTAAAATATGCATTTAGTGGGAATGAAAGACAAACATAATTTCAATGTTCATTAATAGTCTTTATTAATATATATTGACAAATTGCACATTTTTTTAACAACACTATCTATCATTCAGGAAATATCAAATCTTTGGTTCTTTGACATCATTTAATACAATAAAATCTATGTGATTCTTGTAAAATTTCGTATTAATTGTTTATTCTATTAGAGCAAATTTCTACATTCTCCTTACATATCAAATATATTTTAAGTGATCAAAGGTTTATACATTTTCTTATAGTATTTACAATAATTGCCGTATTTTAAAATAATTATACACTAAGAAAATATTTAATTATTTCAGTATGGCAAATTACATGTATGTGGCTAAACTATGATGCCAGGTTATTGTAAACATGTACAGTACATTAAGTACATACACTGAATACTTAACTTTAGTGACCTATATTTCACAATCTATTCAACCTATCGCAGTCCACTGCTGGACATAGGTCTCCCCCATATTGCACATGAAAAATTGCTGTTTTAAAATTTAATAATGTAACATTACGCCATAGCAAACTTTATAAAAACGTCGATATTATTTTTATAGTTAAAACAACATTTATAATATAAGTAGGTATTGCATCTGGCAGATGGCACTATGTGTATACTCTAACTAGTTACTCACGGACGTGAACTGTCAAGAAAAAGTAGTTTGACAAAGTATAAGTAAATAATTTTTTTTGCTTCTGAAAGGTTTACAATGTATGAAGTCATTATCTACTTATATTGTAATACTATTAATTTTATTTACACACAAATTATTTTTAGATTATCCCGTTCCGCGTGGCTGCATACGATACCTCGATCGGCAAAATGGCGTTCTTTGACGCGACACGCAAAGAAGACTTCGATTTCATATCCGGAACTAGGATGAGAGGTAATTTGAACTAATTACACCTGGAATAAAAACGAAACGGTTTAAAGCAGTAGTTATAACTCTTAATTTAAATTTTTTGGCTCGTCGCGATTGGAACTTGGAACAAATTTTATTTTTTATAAAAGTTGTAATGTTGCAAATATTTTTCCAAAAAAATCTATCCCTGCTTTCAAAAACTAGAACCTCTTAAACATTTATGATCTTTTGGTTCTTTTTCGGGACCATGATTTTACTATTCTTATTTAAAAAAAATTAGCTTTCCAATTGTAAAAGAATTTTAAAAGCGGCCCATAAGTGTTGCGTTTAATCATTACAAACACACATATAACATTAAAAAATCACACAAAACCGCTGCCCTTCTGCGACAGTCGGGTAAAAATACAAATCTTTTCTCATTAATAATAATATTAGTTATATAAGTTTTTCTCATTAGTTAACATTATGATGACATTATTTGAGCTAGATTTTTTTTTGACAGGTCTTGCTAGAGCTGGAAAAGAACCACCAAAAGGTTTCATGGCGGCTTCGGCGTGGAAAGTACTGGCAGATTACTATCAGTCTTTGAAATCAAAAATGGATACTAATTAATCGTAAATAATGTTTATCATACCCCGTCTTAATCAAGCTAACCCATCGAAATAAATGGTCTTAGCATTTTTTGATGGAAGTTTGAAAAATTAGAAATAATAGCGTAATAAAAAAATTACCTTGACGGTAAAATTTTACTTGTGATCATATTTAAGTTTTAATCTGACTTTAATGCTCTTATCATCTTCTAAGTTGAATACAAATGTTTGACTCAAATATTATATATTAACAATAGGTTTATTCCAAAAATCCATATGGTACTAATGAGTATGACACCCATTGGACGTAATTTATGTAATACTAGTCAAATCATTTTCGAAATTTTATTAAATTTTAGACCTGGGTTATTTACAGATTATCCCAGATCTAAAATTACTGTTAAAATATTATATATAAAATTCCTAATGATTTCACTTCGTTTGGGTGATGGATTTCATATTATCAATTTATTGAAGTTGTCACAATTAAAATTATGTGTAGGTAAAATACAATAAACGTCCTGAATTAGTTTTAAAGACGCATTGAAAGTGGATTTTATTTAGAAAATTATATACTCTTGACATTTTGTGTTTTGACATTGAAAATAAAGGTAATATTTTATTTGTAGTTATTGTTGTGGTATGAGGTGCAATATTTACTATGAGTTTCAACGTGATCAGGTGCTTTACATTCCGCTGGTTTTTTTTAGTAAATTTATTTTACATTCCGTATTGGAAGAAAGTATAATAAAAAAATATTTTGAATAATGTAATGCGTTCATATAATATATTTTATGTTATGTTAAACAGTTCAAGAGATTACACATGAAATAGAATGAAATTATAATTATTGTTAATTTGTAAGAGATTTAATTTAAAATTGTTGTAACATCAGTGAAGGTGCTTTTAAAACTATGTAATAGTTAGTCAAATGATTATAATAAACAATTATAATGTGCAATTTGTTTGTTTTAATTTTACATGACCTTGGCTGGCATATCCTTAACAATTAACTAAATTTTGTCTTGGGGGCAATGGACATATTGTATAAGGGGATACTAGTGCTAACAATAAAATGTCCCATATTTTGAAATGATATTCTTAGGATATGATGTTGATCATAAACTAATTAAATGTACAAAGTCTTAATTAAATAGCTTCAATACTTTAGAATTTATTGATATCTTAAATACGCCGATTTTGTCTCTGACACACTGATGATCATCAAAACATCATTGGCTACTTCCTAAAGTGCTAGAAAGCTGAAATTTGGTATGTAATCTATGTTTATGTACAACGTACAACAAAATTTTAAAACACTTATGATTTCACCCCATTTTTTTTATGATGTATATGGCATGGCTGTTTCCTTACTTACTTTATCAGATCAGAAACTAAATATTCGCATCACTCTCAACGACAGCAGCGCAACGCGAAGCCTTACCTACATATACCTGATATATAGAATTTGTTGAAGGAAGGTTTGGTAGAGTTAGGGTGTGTCGATTGAAAAGCTTGGCTTTACATGAGATCTGATTTTTTTTTCATAGGGCAACCTTATGTGGTCGCTTGGCAACATTTTAAATAATGGTTTTTGGTGGGATTAGAATGTTTTTTTTTTAAATACCGCTGACATTCACACAGCGCCATCTAGCCCAAGTAATGCGTGAAGCCTGTATTATGGGTACTAACACACGGATAAACACACTTTATAATCCTACATTTTTTTTGTAAATACTTACATATATTATCATAGAAAACACCCAGACCATTACAAAGACATGTTCATCGCACACAACATGTTTGTACTCCCGCGGGGATCGAACCCGGAACCCTAGGTGTTGCAGTCGACGTCTCAACCGCACATCAAATGGATCGTCAAATTCAATGTTTTGTCCCTACTACCATTACACTTCAAAGAGTCTCAAATACCTTTTTTTTATTCTAGAATAACTAAGTGTATCTGAACGAGTACCTAACTCATCGTTTTGTTGCCAGCAACAATATGATCCTTATTATCCTGATAATGGATATCCCCAGAGTAACAGGTTGTCCTGCAGGATGAGATAACTGTTACTCAGGGGATAAAGGAAATTAAACCATAGGCAAGTGCTGAGTGTACGTAACCACCTAGCCATTCGCGTAATCTCATCAGCCTACAACGGCTCATTATTATTTCTCATTTTTACACGACAGAGACTCGATAATGGGAGGAGCGGGATATCTGGCGCAAAATGGGGGAGACCTATGTCTAGCAGTGGACTGCGATAGGTTGAATAGATAGATAGGCTTACAAAAAGTCAAGGCACGAAAATAATAGGTAAGTCGGGGAACAATGACTTCGGTTGACGAATGTGCAGGCTGAGCAACCATCACTAATGGAATGGATGCAAATATTCACCTGAATTGCTCCGTGGTTCAATAGGCACGTAGTTTTCCCGGATAATAATTAAGGGAGGCAAAAAACCTACTGTCTTATCTCCCTACAACCATACTTTTAAGAACGCCTGTGCTCTATCTATAGTGTGACGTTAAAGGTCTAAAGGTTAAAGGACTCTAGTTGTCGGTATTGATGAAGTAAGTTCTAATATAATTGACATTCCAACTGCAACCGTATCCCTCACTATCACGAAGTTACTACCTAAAGTCTTAACATTAGGGGGCGAAAATTAAATAATAGGTACTGATAACAATAACGTCTCATCATTACATATTCATTTATCAGTAAGCGCGTCATTATCATAATGCTTGTTTGCTCGATAGCGAACTCTACCGCTTACTACAATAGTTCAGTAAGTTATCGCCCGAGTTATTCGTTGGACGTGTTGTAATGGCGGGCTTAGTCGCTAAGAGGTTATTCAACCAGTGTACAAAGAAAACCGGTATAAGATGTATGTCCTATTACCCGATAGATGAACATGTGTTTGGACTATCTAGCGAACAACAACAGGTGATATAACACGTTCAAGACAAAGTTGTCTTCCATGTTTACTCACAATGTACCTATAGGAATATTTTGATAAAAACACGCTTAGTCAGTAGGTATCACTAACATAAAGTACAACATAAATTTGATTAGATTACATACGTATCCTTGAATTTAACATATTATTACCTACTTAAATGTTTCCTACGTATCTATAGTTTACACAAATACTACATAATTACAGCTGCGTCAAGCAGTTTTCGACTTTGCCCAGAAGGAATTAGCACCTAAAGCAGCTGAAATTGATAGAACAAACAATTTTCCTGAATTAAGGGAGTTCTGGAAGAAACTTGGACAATTGGGATTGTTAGGTAAGAAGCCACAATTAGTAATTATTACTCGAAAACAAACCGATATAATTATTTCCTGTATAACAACAACTTTGAATATTTTACTTTTATATATTTTTATAATTCATACTTAATTATTTATTAAGAATTTAAATAAAATTATTA
This sequence comes from Leucinodes orbonalis, assembly GCA_019425675.1. NCBI lineage: Eukaryota > Metazoa > Arthropoda > Insecta > Lepidoptera > Crambidae > Leucinodes > Leucinodes orbonalis. The sequence goes on along the minus strand of PQWD01014200.1, from coordinate 7,272 downwards.
TTGTATCAGGAATAACTGCAAGTACTGATTATGGAGGTACGGGTGCAAAATATTCAGACCACTGTATCATCATGGAGGAATTGTCAAGGTAGATATTAATCCAATCTTTATGTGACGAGCACTTAGTTCGAAAGATTCAAGCAATATTTGATACATGTATCCATAGCTCAGTCACAGAACGTTGTGTACTAACATTTGATAAAATACATTTGCACCGCGGGTGCTGAAAGTGGCGGTTTTAGCTGAAACACTTAGCAAATTGTTGACTCTCATAAGAGTTCTAGCATCAACCAGTTTTGACGACCCATTTGTGTAGCGGTTGAGACGTCGACTACAACACCAAGGGTTCCGAGTTCGATCCCCGGAGAGTTCAAACATTTGTGTGCATGATCATGTCTGTTTGTAATGGTCTGGGTGATTTCTATGTATAAGATGTATGTATTTAAAAATAAAATGTATATAAATATAGTTATCCGTTGTTTAGTATCCATAATACATGCTTCATGCTGAACTTGGGCTAGATGGCGCTGTGTGAATGGCAGTGGATATTTTATATTATTATTATGAAATCTGAATGAAAGTAAAAACTTGCCAAGCGTAGAGATCATGGCACTTTTTTACTTTCTGCAGTCTAAAATGGTTATCGTCTCTTATCGTTTAAAAAAATAACATGTCTAATGATGATGAAACTTGTAAATCTGTATTTCCAAAATTTATTAGGTACCTTAATAAATAATGTCTTTTTTCGCCAAATACCACTACCACTTGACCGAAAAGCATCCTTGCCAGATTGAAAACTAAGCTCTAGCAACCTGCTAACACGTACCAATAAGTAATTGTTGTTTAAATCTTTGCTTTTAAGTGGATAGGTTAGTTTAAATTTTAATTGAAGCGATAAATAACGAAATAGTTTGGACTCGTATTCGTATTGATTGATAATGTTTATGTTATTTAGCTACAGCCTTTTCTGTAGTTTCATCTGGTTAATTCTAATAAATTCATATTTTTCAGGGCCAGCGGTGGAATTGCTTTATCGTACGGAGCTCATTCCAATTTATGCGTTAACCAAATCAATCGAAATGGAACTCATGAACAGAAAAGCAAATATTTACCTAAAGTAAGTGATGTCCTCCGATCGGTCGCTTGAAATTGAGATGTAAATAAATTTATCATCCCCTTAATTTTATCAAAGTGCAATAAAATTATTAAAGCCACTGTAGGTGCTAAACTACTAGCAACTATGAAGACAAAGCAGAACAATCAATAGCTAATCTTATCAATTGAAACCGAAAACACAACTTAATTATCGAATGAAAAAGTAAGCTCAACCAAATAATAATTAACACAATGAAAATAAATTTGTAAAATTTTATTTTTTACAGTTATGTTCAGGGGAACATATGGGTGCCCTTGCGATGTCTGAGCCAGGCGCTGGTTCCGACGTGGTCTCAATGAAGATTAGGGCAAAAAAAAGGGAGATTATTATGTATTGAATGGAAATAAATTTTGGATAACTAATGGCCCTGATGCTGATGTATTGGTCGTAAGTGCTTAACTCTATGTAAATAGAACTCTAATCTTCCTAAGTACTAACGACTATTTTCATTTCAGATTACGTTTAATTAACATAATAATTAATACTAGGTTGATGTTTTTTAGGTTTACGCAAAAACAAGCCAAACTAGCAAACCACAACACGGCATAACGGCATTCTTAATAGAAAAAGGACTTCCCGGTTTCACCACGGCGCAGAAGTTGGACAAATTAGGAATGAGAGGCTCAAACACTTGCGAGCTCGTATTTGAAGACTGTAAGGTTTGTTAAGTAAGATCATCCTGGATTCAGATATTTAAGATTTTCTAGATCAACCTTTAAACACAAGGAAAGCACGAGCGTTAACCACCACTTGACTAAGCAAAGCCGTTTGAATTAACATTATTACGAGTTTTGGTAAAACTACTCACTACGAGGTTTAATATTTTTTAGTTCACTAAACCTATAGCATGCATATAGTACCTATCTATGCTATAAAGATCGAGACCATTCCTCTGAGAAATGTTTTTTTGTTTGTTGTATACATTGGGATACACTCACACAAGGAATAGCGCTCTATCTTAGTGCGATTCCTTTTTAACTAATTTTAAGTAAAGATCAACGTTGAGTCTCGCTCTAGAATAATTAAACGTACCTTCTTAAACAGAAGACTGCATAACTTTTTCTGCATAAGTTTTTGATATATCACTAAACTATTTTTTAATGTAAATAATATCTTTAAGGCCCGTATTATAAAACGAGACTCAACGTTGATCTTTACTTAAATAAAGTTAGAAACAGATGGCACTACAAACTAATAAGTACCGCATCTCTCTATTCAGGTTCCTGCGGAAAATATCCTCGGTGAAGAGAACAAAGGAGTTTACGTATTAATGTCAGGTTTGGATCTGGAACGGCTCGTGCTCGCTTCAGGCCCTGTAGGACTTATGCAAGCCGCGATTGATACATCATTCCAGTATGCTCACACGAGGAAACAATTCGGCCAGTACATCGGCCAATTTCAGTTGATACAGGTAAATAGGTGACAAAAGTTTACGAATTTTGTAAGTCTTAGCATTTGTATTGAGTGAGAGTCAATAAGAAAAGTGGTTTTTTACTCTTGCCTATGAGAAACCGTCGTGATTGTTTTAAAACAGAAACGTTAACTAAATAATCAACCAAATATATGTAATGAGAGAAAATTGATATTACCTATAAAATGCCTATTGCCTAACCACATTGCAAATCTCATAATTTCTAAAATTATAAGCCGGAACGCGACGAAGTGTTCGGAACTCGCTAAAATACAACTTGGATTTCAACACTGAAGTCTTATATCTACCCTAAGTTAAGCAATCGGATGATTAAATGGAATTATGTATTATGAAACTCTTTGCCTCCTTATATGTTCCCCGATCATTACAACCTGGCCGTTTTCAAGGCAAAAGTGAATAGTCTGTTTCTAGTCAGGCGTGATCCATCCTCGGCCGCATCATCACTTACCATCAGGTGAGATGGTGGCGGTCAAATGTCTGCCTATAGAAGATAAAAAAAAGATAGCAGAAAGGATTAAATATTCCTGTACCAGCTGCAACATCACTATGAATTTTCTCCCACAGGGTAAAATGGCAGACATGTACACGACACTGAGCGCCTGCCGAAGCTACCTGTACAACGTAGCGAGAGCTTGCGACGAAGGCCACGTAAATAGCAAAGACTGCGCAGGTGTGATCCTGTATTGCGCGGAGAAAGCAACACAAGTTGCCCTTGACGCTATCCAGATACTTGGTAAAGGATTGGTTAATCGCATGTTGTTGCCCGCGTGGCGGGTTACGAAATCTTCCGTAGCTATTGTTTGCGGGCAAGCCTGTGCCCTGCACGGGTCGTTATAGGCTGATGATGATGATGTTGTTTCTAAGTATGAGGCCCGTATTCTTGAACGAGACTCAACGTTGATGTTTACTTAAATTTAGTTAGAAGGTGATGTTGCTATTATTGTATAGAGCGCTATCTCTTTCTCACTCTACTTAAGTGAAGATCATCGTTTGAGTCTCGTTCTAGAATACGGGCCTTAATCTGTGTGTTCGTATGAATGATTAGATCTTAAAAATTTTGATGAGATTTTTTTGAAAATAAACAGATTCAAGAGGAAGGTTTCCAAATGGGTTACATGAAAAATATTTCAGAAAATCCGATAATTTTAGAGATTTCTGTTATGACTCATTGCAAGTGCTGGCAGATCCTTAAGAGAATGATCAAAATCTGCACTATAATATTGTATTCTTTAAGGGGGGACATTAAAAAGCTTTAAGAAATATGTGTAATATGTGTGTGCATTAGGATATGTCTTTCTCTTAGAGATAGCCATAATAACAATTTTAAACCAATATATCTAACGAAAAATAATAAGTTATTTACACAGCCATTGTAAGAGTACCTAAATTTAAAATAACACATTTTTGAATTGTCTTTGATTTAAAAAATATCTGAATGTTGGTTAAAAAGGGCCATGTTGGGGCATGTCACTAGTAATGTATCATATACAGTACTTTTTCTGTACACACAATAATCAATAATTATTTAAATTGCTTACATAAATAAATATCCACTGATAATCACACAGCACCATCTAGCCTTATACTAAGCATTAGCCTGTTATATTAATACTAAGCAATGCATAAATAAACATACTTGTTAAATATACTTTTTATTTAAAATATATACACACATATTATACATAGAAAACACCCAGACCAATACAAACATACATGTTTATGCACACAATAATTTGTTATGCCCCTGGGGACTGAATCCAGACCCACCATATGGGCTGCAATCTGTATAAATGGCTAGTGAAAAAAGTTTTATATTGAAATGTGTATTTGGATGTTTTTATTAATTATATTATTAAAGCATGTATCACTATGCCTATACCTGTCTTCATAGAAAATATTTTCAAATCATATCTAAACCCTGTGTTGCCTCTAGCTAGAGTTGATATAATAAAAAAAAGAACATCTAAAAGTTGTATCTTGTTGAAAAGTATAATTTGAAAAGTCAACTAACACCTCTAGTTAGGAATAGCAATAATATTAACATTCAATTAAATAGTACTGTCTTAAACTTTCGCAATTCGCTCACATTCAATAATTTCATCGCTTTATGAATTAAATTATGTTAGTCAAAATGATTGTTTATACAATTTAAATTATGAACCTACTTGAAGATTTCATTCATAAACCTACTTGAACATTTAATTCATAAACCTACTCGAAAATTTAATATGTAAATGGGATTCCAGAAGCATAAAAATGTTTCTATTATACTTAATATTGTTACAGGAGGAAATGGATACATCAATGACTATCCTACAGGCAGATTGCTAAGAGATGCTAAGCTTTATGAAATTGGAGCTGGCACTTCAGAAGTCAGAAGAATGCTTATTGGACGAGCATTAAATAATGAATACAAATAAGAAATCATATAAATAAACTATAATGTTACATTTATTTTACACATGTTATTAATATTTTTTTAATAAATATACTTGTTTAATACTCACCTCTTTGAATCCCTGTTCATTCCTATATGTTACTTCGAAATGACATCTTCCCTTCAATTCCACCAAAAGCTGACAGAAAAACTTATAGACATAGATTCGACAAAATGCCACCATTTTGGAGGTATATACAGCATTTGACCAGGTCTCAACACACAATAATATACTTTAGCATCCTTGTATTTAGGATATTTTTCATAATCCGGATATCTTGGATCAATCCTTGCTGTATTGTGAAGTAGTTCATGTTCATGGGGATATAAGTATTCTGTATCTTTGGTGAAAATAGAAATATTTGTTTCTCTCAACAACTTGAGTCAGCAAATTCCGTTTAGAGTCATGGTGAGAGGTGATATAGTGCCTTTAGGTCCATACCATGCCATAATATCAACAGGTGCCTCACTATCTGAGAAACAACAATACTCAGGCTCACTTATATCCTTTTAATTCAGGAATTTGCTCAAACAGTTGATACTGAGCCAAATAACCAGTTGTGCCATTTGATTGGTAAATAAAGTTCTTAATAAATTCTTCTATTGTCATTAATTTCTGAGTCCATTCTGATTCAGTGTAGTCACGACCAATCTCAATGGACACAGTCCGAGGTCCAGCTAGTTTAATAAAATAATTCTGATCTTGCCATTTAGTCAGTGCAGGCCAGTGATTAACACAGTTATTAAGCACAACAGGCTTTTCTGGTACTATGTATTGGTTATAGAAATGTTCCATACTTGGACAGTCTACTACCTCAATTGGATTTGCATTATATTTAGAGCAATCTATCTTGACAGCTTCATAATTTTGACTAGATGCTTCATGTGGCTTGTGAGGAACTAAACTGAAGGAACTTAAAAGTGTTGCGCAATTTTGCAGCAATTCTGGTTGTTCATCTAGTGGACATCCAAATAGTATGCCGAAGTCAATTATTTTGTACAAATCCTTAACTAAACTTTCATTGGCTTCTTCTGAACATTTTGTACAAGCTAATAGTTTTAAATATGAGGCAATAGTGATTGTTTTTCTAAGGAATGGTTTCACTTCTTTCCAGTTCCCAATGTTTACATGTTCATACATATAATCAATTATAGCCTGAATCTTCTCAATAGCCGGTGGGTTGAAAGCGTTGGTGTCATTGAGGTACTTTAGGAGTAATGATCTACAAGTTCCGTTGAGATCTGCCACTTCTTCCAGACTATCAAGCACAGCAGTTCTTAACTCATCGAGTTTAGTAAATATGTCGTTGCTTGATACCATTCTTAATGTATTGATTGAAATGACTAGAATATAAATTTATGTAAGGCGGTTTTATTTTCGCTAACTTCTAGCTTTATGATACAATTTTGTATTTCAAAATTGTTAAAAAACCTTTACACTGTGAATTTTTAATGTGCTATTTGCATTTTGGTGCTTGCTTGCTATTCGCTAATATTGTTTTGTTTGACACATTGACACCTGTATTCTATTAGATTTTATTTGACACCTGCGGTTCATTACACGTGATTTATTTTAAGGCTGATGTCAAATTGTGAATAGAGAAACGTGATTGTCTATGGTTAAAATGCATACATCCTTATTAACACCCCGTATGGGTTTTTAAATTGTTACTTATATGAACCAGGAAAGATAATTATTTAATTTCATCAGAAATTGATTACTGCCTTTAATTATAAACACAGAAGAAATCAATTTCATTGACCTTGACCTTCCTCGGTAGATTTTGTCTTGTCTATGATAAATCATATGACTCGAACATGTGATATGTCAAAGTAAATAAGTGTTTGAAAAGTTGAAAACTTAAAGAAAAATATGATCACCTTACTACAATAACACGAAATTAAAACAAACATCAAGATGTCAGGTAGATCGCGAAATGATTTCGCGATAAGTTATTGGTGACGCAATGGCATTGTTCGACAAATTCTTTTCAATAAAGAGAAAACTGGGCAACGATCATCGCGGATCACGAATTCGGGCCAGGTACGTCATAAGATGCCTTTTAATAATGATATTCTATTTTGGAGAGTAGTGCGGCATGCGTTACATAGGTTGGCGCACGATGACCGTTGCTCGTAGGCTGCAGGGAGGGCGTCTCGTAGACCTTAGCGTTGGAGTGTTGACGCACGGGATGCTAGCAGAACGGCGTACATATGACTGCGAGTGAGGGGTGCGGGCCGCGAGCG
>PQWD01014199.1:0-22929 GCA_019425675.1 Leucinodes orbonalis | reverse complement strand
ACGGGAGATTAAGAAAGAGGGAGAGAGAATAGAAAACGGGAGATAAAGAAAGAGCGAGAGAGAGAGGAACACGGGAGAAAAGAAAGAGGGAGAGAGAAGAAACGGGAGATAAAGAAGAGGAGAGAGAGAGATAGAAAACGGGAGATAAAGAAAGAGGGAGAGAGAGAAAACGGGAGATAAAGAAAGAGGGAGAGAGAGAGAGAAAACGGGAGATAAAGAAAAAGGGAGAGAGAGAGAGAGAGAACGGGAGAAAGAAAGAGGGAGAGAGAGAGAAAACGGGAGATAAAGAAAGAGGATAGAGAGAGAGAAACGGGAGATAAAGAAAGAGGAGAGAGAAAGAAACGGGAGATAAAAAGAGGGGAGAAGAGAGAGAGAGAAAACGGGAGATAAAGAAAGAGGGAGAGAGAAAGAAAACGGGAGATAAAGAAAGAGGAGAGAGAGAAAACGGGAGATAAAGAAAGAGGGAGAGAGAGAGAAAACGGGAGATAAAGAAAGAGGGAGAGGGAGAGGTTGAGGAGGTGTAAGTTGGTACTGACCTTCAAGTAGACATTGTTGCCAATATCGGTAACGGGGAAGCAGTGCGGCGCCGGCGGGCGGGCGAAGGGGCGGCGCGCGCGCGCCCGCGCCGCGTACGCCACGGACACACCAGCGCGCGCGCTCGCCGCGCCGCGCCTCTGGGGGCATTTTTGAGTATAGTAGAATTTAGTAGGTTTTGGGAGAAATTGGTAGAAATGGTAGATTTTGGTAGAATTTGTAATTTTAATAGATATTTTATATTTTGGTAGACCTGTAGATTATGGTAGAATCATTAGATTTGGGTAGAATAGGAAATCTTAGGTGAAATGGTAGTTTGGTAGATAATTTTGATGATTAATTTTAAAATATATTTAGAATTTTAATTAAAACTATAACATGTAAAGTCAGGATCAATTTATTCAGATTTGGTATAAATCTAGTTTTATGAACTATGAAAAATCAAAACATTTTTTTCAATTTAGGGTGACTAAATGATGATAGGTACTAATTTACTTACTGACTTTAGTCAGGATAATTTATTTAATTTAGGGTGACAAGAAGCACTTATGAACATCAAATCGCAATATTAAATATATTTTTTTTACATTAAATAGGCCAACAATTTGACTACGCCTTGTCTGGTGTTAAATATCGACGATGTCTAGGATGAAGCACGCTGACCTAGAACAAACCTATTTACTCTCGACTTGAACACACCCAAATTGTACACCTCGGGAAATACATAAGCTGGCAATGAATTCCACAGTTTCACATAAATAATAAATGTGGATTTAAAGCGCTTAGTACGACACTTCGGCATTTCTACTATAAATGGACGTCGCTTCACCGTCTGCCTGGTTGACCGATGAAAGAAAGGACTCGGTGGGACTATATCATGCAATATTATAAATGGTAGATTTAAAAAAAAAGTAAAGCAAAGACAAGATTTTATTTCTCAAATTTAGGTTGACAATAGGCTTGTGAACATCATTAAACAACACAAGATATTAGGAATGGTAAATTTCGGTAGAAATGGCAGCATACAGTTTTTGAACTACACAAAGACACAAACAAAAATTATTAATACTTATGAAAAAAACAAATGGTTAGTCGGATTTACATATATTATGCTTACATTTTTATGTACTGTAAGCTGCAAAAATGATAAATGATTATGCATCAAGGTATACCTGCGCTCAGTGGGAGCCTCTTCGGCTTTCTTTAACCTCGCCTGCCACGCTGACAGCTGGGAGAAGTGCAATTGTGACCTCACAGCATTTAGCAGCCATTGCGATGATATGAACGAGGAGCAGTCTTGTGGCTCTGTGGACAGTGATGGAAAGTATAGTTGCGTGGTATGCTTACAAAACAACCGAAAAAAAAATGTTCTGAATGCAGCGACAGCAACACATACACATATTTCGAATGAGCGTACATTTGTTTCCTGTCACTAAACGTTTTAATTATTTATCAAATTTAGGTCTTTAGCGAACACTGTAGCTACTAAAATTTACCGGGTACAAGAGACCTTCACCTGTTGTCTGTGATGACGAGCGAGTGCGGCATAATGTAGGATACTAACTATCTATCAGTTATTAGTCTCCTTCAATGCCGCTCTGTCACGATCAGGCGTATCACTTACCAAAAGTGAGCGTCCTGACCGTCCTTACACTTATAACATAAAAAAACAGTACTCACTTGTTAGGCAGCGTCTGCATGGTCCATCTCTCAACAATAGTGCTCCCGCTGCGGCCTCTGCTTGTCGAAGGGCGCTTCTGAGTCGGATTTCGCTATGCTCTCGCGCACTCGGCGCAATCCGGTGCTAGCAACACCTGGACAATATTAGCATTTTACTTAGAATACTATTGTCATCACCAGCAAGCAGCCTGTAATGTCTAAAATGTGTCACCAGCCCTCTGTACGCTCTTTTTAAAGGACACCAGGTCGTATCGCTCCTGAAATGTTTATAATGGAAGTTAATTCGACGTTTTATGGTCTAATGATTTCATGTGATGACAATTTTCATACGATTTTTTTACCCTGGACTTTCGGTGGAAATAAACTATCGAGCATCATCATCAGCTTATTAAACGACCCAGTGAGGGGCACGAGCCTACCCGTAACGGTGTATAGGCCTTAGTCGTCCACACGGGTCCAGTGCGGATTGGTGTGACTTCACGCACAACCTTTGAATATCTTCGCAGGCGTGCGCAGGTTTCCTCACGATGTTTTCCTTCGCCGTAAGAGCGTAGGATAAAGTACATATTATTTTGAAATTCGAAACACATTGGTAAGTACGTGGCGGGATTTGGATCTGCGCCTCCTGATTGGAAGACAATAGTCCACATCATTGAGCCACCGAAGCTCTCAGCTAACATATTCTGATCGATACTAAACTCACTCACTTCAGTGCATATGGTAATTTAATACGAATATCGAACCTGGTCTTTCGGAGGATTACACAATCCTCCGAATAATAATGTGGTTAAAATCCCGCCACGTGCCAATGTGTTTTCGAATTTTCGAAATTATATGTACGTTATCCGACGCTCTTACGGTGAAGGAAAACATCGTGAGGAAACCTGCGCACGCCTGCGAAGAGATTCAAAGGTCGTGTGTGAAGTCGTCAATCCGCACTGGGCCCGCGTGGACAAATTAGGCCTCCTTATCACCCTATACGGTAGGCTCGTGCCCCTCACTGGGGACATTATTAACTGATGATTATACAATAATAATAATCTTTAATATAATAATAAATAATAATAATATCTACTGACATTCACACAGCGCCATCTAGCCCCAAGTTAAGCGTGAAGCCAGTATTATGGGTACTAAACAACGGATAAACATACATGTATACATTTTTTTTTTTGTAAATACATACATATTATACATAGAAAACACCCAGACCATTACAAACAGACATGTTTATGCACACAAATGTTTGTACTGCCCGGGGATCGAACCCGGAACCTTAGTTTGCGGCCGACCTCTCAACCGCAACACCAAATGGGTCGTCAAATCTTCTATCATTTATTCACTTCAATGCAGATGGTAATTGGTCGTTCCACAAGGCTTGCACGTGACTCCTAGCAGCTCCTCCACCTCTGACGTCGACTCCTCAGTCTCCAACTTGGGCTGTGTTTGAACTGGAATAGATAATGAAATACTTTAGAACGAAAAGTCATAGTATGTTCACCTAAACATTTAGCCTAAAGAAAGTCATGGTAAGTTCACTTGAACATAATAAGGCCTGTGTCCTTCAGTGGACACTTAAGCAGGCTGCCTTAGTCTAGGGCCCAGGCATTCTTACACAGGCTATTTATTATTGGGTTATAAACAGGAATTCAGAAGAATTAAAATAGGAAATTGTGACCGGAACCTTTTAAAACAACACTGGTACGTTTCTACCAGGACATCATAACAATCACAGAAGTATTCGTTGGATAAAGCCATAGAAGAGAGGACTACCCATAAATATGCCGAGGTTTCTGTCCATCATTGTCTGGTTAAGCATATACTCGATTGGAAACAAGACCTGTGTCCTCTAGTGACCACTGGCTTGCATAGAATTGCAATTAAAACTTATAGAATCTGTAACTGCAAAATCCCAAAGTACCAGGGCTCAAAACACCTAGTGGAAGTGTGTCCTGTACCTGCTTGGCCTGCAGGTGTCTATCATGGGTAGAGGCTGTAGTCGTATTCAGGAAATCTATTATTATCTAGCAAACAAGGCTCGTTTCCTTTAGTGACCACTAGCTTGATATCAAACTGTACCAAAGTACCAGGGCACAATAACCACACTAGAAGTCACCTGTCTGATGGACCAAGACCTAGCCATCAGCTTGGCAGGCATACGGTCTATCATAGGTAGCAGCTGTATTTATACGGCCTATATTGTATAGCACACGTGGCTTTGTGTTCTATGTCCGCTGGCTTGCATAAAATTGCAAGAAATCTTCATAGAGTTTGCAACTAGCCTCAAGTACAGGGCACAAAACTACACTAGAGTTCACCTGTCCGCTGAGCAAGGCTCGCCACCAGCTTGGCCTGCAGCAGATCGGTTGCATAAGAATGCAATAAAACCTTCAGAGTCCAGCTGCAACAAGCCTAAAGTACCAGGGCGCAATAACTTCACTAGAGTTCACCTGTCCGCTAGAGCAAGGCCTGGCTACCAGCTTGGACTGCAGCAGGCGGTCGCGGGGCGCCGCCGCTCGGGTAGAGGGGCTGCTGCTCCTCGACCTGACGATGAGCCGCCCCAGCTGGAGGAGGAGGTTCGGCCCGGTAGCCGGCGCGCCGGTAGAGGTCGCAACTGTGCATCTGGAACAAGACGAGGTTTTAAAACTGGGTGTTTTCTATGTATTAAATATGTATGTATTTACAATAAAATATATACGTATGTTTATCCGTTGTTAGTATCCATATAACAGGCTTATTGCTAGGTTTGGGGCTAGATGGCGCTGTGTGAATGTCAGTACATATTTATTACTTCAAACAAACAATTTTCATGTGAGTCTTTGACATCCTTGGTGACCCAGTGGCCCAAATATTTGAATGTAATCTCTTTAAGAGAAGGTTCGCACAAAACTTCCAATATTACGATAGTTATATGGCTTTGGTAGCGAAAGCTAAAGGTAATGAGAAATTAATATGGAATACAAATCACGATGATAAATATGTGCACAATTGTATTATTTTGTAGAAACAAATTAAACCAGCTTTTTCAATGATATTTGATATATAAAGGTAGATACGCCATGCCGTGCTCAAAACGACGCCGAAGAGAGTACAGTTTGTACTCTTTTGTACAGTTAGTTTGTGTTCGAAATTCGAAATATGTGTATGTGTGCTGTCCAGTGACAGTGACAGTGTCCACATACACATAATTCGAATTTTATTTTCATTCGGAACACTTTTTTCGATTGTTTTGTGAGCATATCACGAATCCATACTTTTATACATCATTGACTTTTTTTCATTTACAAATGTATTTCTCTCATCATCGACAAGGATTAGTTAAAAACAAAACATTCATTCGCATGTCTTAACTCATTAAGTTAATAAGCTTTAAGTAAAGAATAAAAAAACGAACTACGAAATTTTTTACAACACAATTAAAACTCCTTACTGAGTAACTCCTTCCTATGTAAACGAACAACTGTTGCCAACGCCCCAATTTAAAAATAGAACACCATTGACGCAACCGCAGCGACTGCAGCGCTTCAAAATTTACTTTTGGTATAATTCTGATTTAGGAAAAGCGCTTAAGCCGCTTCATGTCAAAGTAAAAGCACGTGGTTGGTATTTAGAAGGAAAAAATATTTAGTTTTTCAACATCCCACCAAAACACAAAACAATATTACTAAGGTTTTCCTTAAATAAGCTACTTTATTTCACAATCAATAAATCGTCAACTACCAGTCTTTAATGTCCTACTGCTGGACATAGGCCTTGTCGCACATGACTCGGAGGGTTAGATTGAGTTAGGCTTTAATCCACCACGCGGGCTAATTACGAATTGGTGGGTGTTAATTATTAACCTTACTTAGAATATGTTTATAGATACAGGTAAGTAAAGTCATCTACTTATTAAGAAGGTATGAATCATATTATTTTATAAGATTTATGTTTTGTGACACGTCAAATTAAATATATTTTTTTTTTTACTACAATCAGCCAAAACCACTGTCCGCCATGTTTGGCCTACAGTTTATCTGTGGTCAGCCGTCATTCCATTTGTAAATAACAATTTAACCTCAAAATGCTGTTCAAAAACAATGTCAAACATAAGTTAAACCATTTTACGCCACAACTATGGTAAATATAATATTATATTGTTCAATTATTGTTGCGTTCAATTATTGTTAAGAGCGTCGGTGGCTCAGTGGTGTGGACTGTCGCCTTCCTACCGGGAGGGCTGAGGTTCAAATCCCGACACGTACCAATGTATGTTCGAATTTTCGAAAAATATATGTACGCTATCCGACGCTCTTACGGTGAAGGAAAACATCGTGAGGAAACGTTCATGCACGCCTGCGAAGGGATTCGAAGGTTGTGTGTGAAGTCGTCCAATCCGCACTGGGCCCGCGTGGACGACTAAGGCCTAATCACCCTATACGGGTAGGCTCGTGCCCCTCGGTGGGGACGTTTAATGAGCTGATGATGATGATGATGATTGTTGCGTTCTGATCCGGAGGGCGCAAGTTCATATACCGCCGCGTAAGAACGTGTTTTCGATTTTTTAAATTACACTATATGTACGCTATCCGACGCTCTTACGGTGAAGGAAAACATCGTGAGGAAACCTGCGCACGCCTGCGAAGAGATTCGAAGGTTAGGTACGTAAAAACAGTTAAAGACCTCAAAATTGTTACAATTACGATTCACAATCACGAGAGTCAGTGTATAAAAAACGTCATATTTTGTTTACAAAGTGAATGACGTCACAAAATGACCGACAACGTTTTATAAAAAAAATATTTACAATATTTTTAAACTATATTTATTAAACCATTTTGAGCTTACAGTCATTAAAATTGTTATATTTAACTGTTTTGCTAAATAAAATAAGATAAAAGTAAAGAAGTATATTTTATATTTATTTATAAATGAACACAAACATACTATCATTTGCATACAATTTATAAGTTTTAAAGTAACTGTAAAAGTTCTATACATGGTGAAACAGTAATAAAAACCAAAAAAGAAATCACAAAAAGCGTACAAAGCGCTAACATCAAAGGCGAAAAAGCAACAAAGCGGCCGACTGCGCTTTTCACCCCATATATCTGGGTCACGGGCCTACGTGCATCCCTCAGAAATAGGTCAATGGGGGTGTACATTTTGCCCTATAAAGGCTAAAGTAGGTTAAGCTTTGTAACGGAGGCACACTTTCCTCCACACAAAAATTTCTATAAATAAGTGATATAGTTTTTTTATTTTATAAAAATTAGGTAGTAAGAAAAACAATTATTGGCCATAACACTAACACATCCTATCGCAGTCCACGGCTGGACATAGGTCCCCCCACTCTACGCCAGATATCTTGTTCCTCCGCTTTCCTCATCCAGCCTCCACCTGCGACCGCCCGCAAGTCGTCGTCCATCGGGCCGGAGGGCGTCCTACGCTACGCTTGCCAAGACGCGGTCTCCACTCCAGAACTCGTCTGCTCCAACGGCCATCGGTTCTGCGACATACGTGACCAGCCACTGCCACTTCAACTTGCTGATCCGGCGGGCTATGTCGGTAACTTTAATTTCTTTTCTTTCCAATAACGTGAATTTTATACAAATAATAAATAACAACAATCCATTCAGTGTAATGGTTGGGACGTCGGCTATTACATCGAGGGTTCCGGGTTCGATCCCCGGACAGTACAAACATTTGTGTGCATGAACATGTCTGTTTGTAATGGTCTGGGTGTTTTAGAACAGACATGTTCATGGTCTGGTGTTTACAAACAGACATGTTTATCATAGTAATGCTGTGCTGGAGGGCTGTGTCCTAAGCGGAAATTATATGTCGATAATGATTAATTAAAGTTTTTCCAAAAACCACTTGGGAAGAGCCATCTGGTTAAGCTTAAGACAGCAGATGGGCAATTACTTGCGACTCGCCCACAGATCCTGGAAGAGGTTGAGAAATTCTATGGACGACTGTTTTCATCGAGCGCTCATCAGCCACAGACCGAGGACACCGAAGATCCACGTGCCCCACTAAGGCGCCATTATACGCAGGATATCCCGGATGTTGACGTTAGCGAGATTAGTGCAGCACTGGAGCAACTCAGGAATGGGAGGGCCCCGGGGATGACGGTATTACGACAGAGCTCCTAAAAGCCGGTGGACAGCCCGTCCTTAGGGCATTAGTTGAGCTCTTTAATGCCGTCATCACCAAGGAACTACACCAGAGGCGTGGTCCAGAAGCGTTGTCGTCTTATTCTTCAAGAAGGGTGACAAAACTCTCTTGAAGAATTACAGACCGATAGCGCTTCTGAGCCACGTCTATAAGTTGTTTTCCAGAGTTGTAGCGAACCGTCTCGCCATAGACTTGACGAATTCCAACCACCGGAGCAGGCTGGGTTTCGAAAAGGCTACAGCACCGTGGACCACATCCATACTGTTCGGCAGCTTATACAGAAGACCGAAGAGTATAACCAGCCGCTGTGTATGGCATTTGTGGACTACGAGAAAGCCTTCGACTCCGTCGAAACCTGGGCTGTTCTGGAGGCTCTGCAGCGATGCGGTATCGACTGGCGATATATCGAGGTGATGAAGTGTCTCTCCAACGCAGCGACGATGACCGTTCAGATCCAAGACCAGCGGACAAGACCCATCCAATTGCGTCGTGGTGTGAGACAGGGGGATGTGTAATATCCCCGAAACTGTTCACAAACGCATTGAGGATGTCTTCAAGACCCTGGACTGGTCTGAACGAGGCGTCAACGTCAATGGAGAGTTATTTCTCATCTTCGTTTTGCTGACGATATCGTCATCGTGGCAGAGTCATCGGAAGAGCTTGCGGAGATGCTGAACAGCCTTAATGAATCTTCCCGACGAGTTGGGCTTGGCATGAATTTGGACAAGACAAAAGTCATGTTCAACAGTCGTGTCATGCCACAACCGATATGCGTCGATGGCGTCCGTCTCGAGGTTGTGCAGGAGTATATCTACCTGGGCCAAACCATCCAACTTGGCCGGCATAACTTCGAGAAGGAGGCTAGTAGGAAGGTTCAGTTGGGCTGGGCGGCATTCGGTAAGCTACGTCATGTCTTAACGTCAACTATTCCGCAATGCTTAAAGACGAAAGTCTTTGAGCAATGCGTCCTACCCGTGCTAACATACGCAGCTGAGACATGGACACTGACTGCGGGATTGGTTCACAAGTTCAAAGTCACTCAACGCGCAATGGAGCGAGCTATGCTTGGAGTCTCTCTTAGGGATAAGATCAGAAATGATTTAATCGCAAGAGAACTAAAGTTACCGACATAGCCCGCCGGATCAGCAAGTTGAAGTGGCAGTGGGCTGGTCACGTATGTCGTAGAACCGATGGCCGTTGGAGCAGACGAGTTCTGGAGTGGAGACCGCGTCTTGGCAAGCGTAGCGTAGGACGCCCTCCGGCCCGATGGATCGACGACTTGCGAAGGTCGCTGGTGGGAGCTGGATGAGAAAGCGGAGGACCGGGATATCTGGCGCAAAATGGGAGACCTATGTCCAGCAGTGGACTGCGATAGGTTGAAGAGAGAGAGAGAGAGAATGATTAATTATTTCTATATCGAATAATGCCTTGAAATCGATATAAAATTACCATTACGTTCAGGCCCAATGTCCCCGTAGATTTGCTGTGCGTACAGACCTGTGTCCTGCAGTGGGCCGTTATAGGCTGATACACAATAAAGAAACTCCATTTCAAAATCCCACGTCATAGCAACAAAGTGCCGAGACCCCAAAAGTAGGTTAGGGCGGGTCGGGCACCGGTTGCATCCGTTAAGTAGGTCAAGGCCTTAGGCCACACCCCCGTTGAAACAACCAGGCGATCTTTCGTCCACTTCTCTGGCGACAATCAGTGTTGCCACCTTAGCCCTTTTTAGTATAGGTGAACTCCTTTTTGACGAGTTCACATGTTTAAAGTTAAAATCAAACAACAACCTTTTTGAAAAAAGTGTACTACACTATTGACGACTATTTATGTGATAAAAATCCGTGGTCTTAAACTCTTCAGCTATTTAAGTGTTTGTGATATATTTTACATATTGTAATTGCTTCAAAAAAAGGCTGCACTGTTGAGTTTTCTTGGGTGCTTCTTTCTCAACAGGCCAAACCAAAATGCTTATTTTAGTTTAGTATTTTCATTGTTTTTTAATGTGTATTTGTATATTTTTTGCCGTTCATAAGTGTTTTTTGTAAGCCTAACTTGATTAAATGGAATTTGACTTTGATTTAGTCCGATAAGAGCAATCTAGCCCTTTTTCACTGTCTTGAAATTTTAACCAAAGTATGTAGTTTTCGACGGACGCTCTAAAAAACGGCTTCATGACATGATTATTTCAGTATTTTTTGAACAGATAATCTTTTGAGGCTCTATCCAGCTCTATCTATGCCTTTTTAACTTCTCAAAAGGCCCCATTTCTAAAACTAAGGGGGCAACACTGGCGACAATTAAGTTATCAAATAAATATCCACTGACATTCACTCACTGGTTACCGCAATCTCTTTAAACAGTATTGCTATAATGATACGTCACCATTTTTGTACCAGAAAAGACGAAGTAATATTATTGTAACACTGTTTTGTTAAGAGATGTCGGTAACCCCCCTAATGATGATGATAAAGCGCATACAACAAGTGTCACGGAGAAGTTGTTATAGTATATTGGTAAACATAACTATATAGATACAAAGAAACATACATTTAGCTTTTGGCTACATGCCATACTATGATATTTTGACGTAAAATAAACTACGTTTGAAATTATATTTCTTGTGAAATAGCGAAAACTAACTGTCCCCATGATCTTGTGATGTCTGAGCAAATTAGTCTCAACTTAAATCACCCGAGGATGTTTGGTTCAAACACCACATCCTTAGTGACAGTATCACTTTGTGCAAATTGTTCCAGTTTGGTTTAGTGTTTTAGAGAAAGCGCTTTTTGGGAAGTAAAAAGGGCTACATAGGGCATCAAATCATTTTCTGTCATGATTATTATAGCATTTTTGTTGGACTGAATTATTTTAAGAGCGTCGGTGGCTCAGTGGTGTGGACTGTCGCCTTCCTACCGGGAGGGCTGAGGTTCAAATCCCGACACGTACCAATGTATGTTCGAATTTTCGAAAAATATATGTACGTTATCCGACGCTCTTACGGTGAAGGAAAACATCGTGAGGAAACCTTCATGCACGCCTGCGAAGGGATTCGAAGGTTGTGTGTGAAGTCGTCCAATCCGCACTGGGCCCGCGTGGACGACTAAGGCCTAATCACCCTATACGGGTAGGCTCGTGCCCCTCGGTGGGGACGTTTAATGAGCTGATGATGATGATGAATTATTTTAGCGTTTTTTAGAGCGTCTTAAAAAAGGTCATCATAGCCGATAAAATAGCAAAAAAGTACTTGTTTGCCAATAATGTGAAAAGTATATCACGAATCTGATATGCTCATAAAACAATCGAAAAAAGTGTTCCGAATACAGCATCCTATCCTATCCTATTCAACCTATTGCAGTCCACTGCTGGACATAGGTCTCCCCCACAGATTTCCCAATACAGAAGATGGGGCAAGCCGCGTTTAAAGTGCGACAAATGTAAGCTCAACGAGCATACACTGGCTGCCAGTTTACGCTCTGTGAGACGAGTCAAGACGCACGAATATTAGAAGAAATTACCGTCTTTTTCCAAAATGCCATCCTGTGGAATTGTAACATGCCATCATCGCAATGAATCAGTAAATTTACCAAGAAATATAATAACTTTTCACAGGTTAAGAACCGAAAAGAAATTGCGACACTGGGACTGCCTATAAACTTGGCGGCTTGTCCAGTCTAATTGTATATTCGGATGTCTGTGGTCTCCCCCATGCAGCACACATACACATATTTCGAAGGAGCGTACATTTACCTAAACAAAAGAGTACAAACTGTACTCTCTTCGGCGGTTCGTTTTTGAGGCACGGATATCTACCTTTATATATACAGAATATCATTATTGTTAGCATGCGAAAACTTCATAGTTTGGGAATATTTTCAAGACAGTGAAAAAGAGCTAGATTGCACTTTTCGGGCTAAATCGTTAAAGGAGTTCACCTATATTAAAAAGTGCTAGATCTAGCTACAAAAGGTTAGCCCTTTTTTTGGTTTTTTCAACAATTATTTGGTTAGGAGTTAGGAAAGGGAATCTTTAATGTCCATATCCCAAATTAATTGTAACTTCTAAAGCTAGTTTCATTTTATAAATAATATCACATCTACTACACATTACTGGGTGGTAGACTCGATACTGAGTCGTCTAGGTTGGCACCAACGCAGTGCCAGATATCGTCCTGTATAAGAGTGTTATTTATGCACTTTTATGTTTCAGGATGAGGGCACTGTAGCTAGTAAAATTACCGGGTATAAGAGACCTAACATCAGTTGTCTCGGGTGTCGGGCGCAGTGCGGCATTGTTGGAGTAAATACCATAAAAAAAATTAAATTTTAATATATATAACTCCAAGATGACTTACTGATTGACCGACTAACATCTATCAACGCACAGCCCAAGCCACTTGACGGATCGGTCTGAAATTTAGCACGCAGGTAGATGTTATGACGTAGGTATCCGATAAAAAAGGGTTTTCATTAATTCTACCCCCAAGGGGATAAAATAGGGTAAGAAAATTGGTATGAAACTTTGTCAATTGTAAACCGATCGGTCCGAGTCTTTGCATGCATAAAGCTACTATGACGTAGGTATACCCTAAGATAGGATTTTGATAAATTCCACCCTTAGGTGGATAAAATAGGGGACGAAAAATAATGCTTCTGAACGCGAATAAAGCCCCGGGCAAAGGTTAATTAATATTATATAGGCGAAAGTTTGTGAGTGTGTTTGTTACTTTTTCACGCCTCAAAGGCTGAAGCGATTTTGATGAAATCTGGCACGAAGTTAACTGACACTTAGGATTCACATCGGGATACCTCATGAAAGAAAGAAAGAAACCTTACACGATTAACACCGTGGGGCACAGCTAGTAATAATAATAATTTCACCTGCGCATCAAAACTACTAGGCGTTTATAAAACACAAAGAGGTAACATTCGCGAAATTGGAAAGCGACCAAATAAATTAAAATAAAAAAGAAACAAGTCCGAAAGTGTGCCACCGGCCGGGGCTACCAGGCGAGCATGGATAGGAAGAGATAACTCGTGCCGATGCTTAGGGCTGTCACTTTCTACGAAAGACCATTTACAAAAAAGATTACGTAGTTGCTTAAATCTCAACTGTTTTTTATCAACAAGATGTCATTTTTAATTTTAGTCACACAATAACAAATGTTATGGAATGGTCATTGCACATGTTTAAGTGCAATGACAACTCTATAATATTTGGAGGTAATTTATTAAACAACTTTATACATCAAATATATGGAAATCTCGTGTCACAATGTTAAAAGTTGAACTCATCCGAAACGGCTCGACCGATTTTCGCGAATCTTAGCGTGCATATCGGCTTCGGTGGAAAATTGGGCAACTTCTATTTTTCATCCCCCTCAATGCTATGGGTGGTCCACACCAAAATTTTATTTGTACAATTTTTGTTTCTAATTTGTTTTTGATACAGCATACAAAAATACATACCACCCCAAATTATCACCACTTTACGATCAAACCCTTTATAAATAGTTGATAGTTTTTATGGCAAAACAACGATTGCCGGGTCAACTAGTCTTCCTATGAATGATTTCTATGATTTGCTTTCACTTTTACGCGCGTCAACCAAACGAAACACGCCAAGCGTTTTAAACCAAATTTTATAACAACAACGAGCTGTTGGCCTCGGCTTCGCTCGCGTTGAGATGTATTATTGTTCATCCCCTATTTTATCCCCTAAGTGGTTCAATTTATTATTTCCCTTTCTTAGGGGATGCCTACGACATAGTAGCTTTATGTAAGCAATGTCTCAGCCGATACGGTTTAAAATTAATAGTTTCATTTATTTATTTATTCAAACAAACATGCCAGCTTACAGAAAGGTCCAACACGCCGACAAGTCAAACAAAACGGTCGTCACAACAAATCTTAAAAATAAATTAAACTAAGAATAATAAAAATTAGAATACAATAAATGCTTAGATTATGTCAATTGAAAAACAACACAAAAAGGTTAAATAAATGTGTAGTCAAATTTATGAAACAAATGTCATTTTAAATAATAAAATTAAGAACATTTTAAAACTAAAACATACAAACTTTCATCCTCTATTTTATCCCCTTGGGGGTGGAGTTAATCAAAATCCTTTCTAAGCGGATGCTTACGTCATACCATCTGCGTGTATGCCAAGTTTCAGCCCGATCCGTCCAGTGGTTTGATAGATTACTATGTCAGTCAGTCCGTCACCTTTATTTATTTATTATTTTATTTATTTATTTCGTACAAAGGTTGACAACTTAAAAGTAACAAAAAGGAACAATAAGTACAGCTTATCTCTAAAAAGAGATTTCTTCCAGCAGACCTTTGAGTTATATATATTCATATTAGATTACAAATAACAGGATGTTATTCTTCAGCTAAAGAATTAATTATTAATTAATTAAGTTAATTGATGAAGCCAATTCATTTTGTCAAATATTAAAGAGTAACTAAGTTGATCCCTAACTTATTATACAAAACTTCAAGGATCATTAAAAACTACGATCACAACCCTAATTAAGGCGTCCTATTTGCAGATCTCCTGTCCCTCACTAACCTAGGACCAATTTACTTCTATCTCATTCTAATGTTGTGAATCAACTGATAATCACTGAATTGGTAATTTAAGTATGCAGTATATGGAATTTTATCAGATAAAACTATGATAATAATAGATCATTTATTTATTTGATTGTAATAACATGACTCCCTTCTAATTAAATTAAGTTAATCTTTGACGTCGGCATCTACACCAAGGGTTCCAGGATCTATTCTCAGGCAGTGCAAATATTTGTGAGTATGAACATGTTTGTTTGTATTGGGTTGGGGTTTTACATATATAATACGTATAAATTTCCAAAAAACATATTTTAGTATGTTTTACGATGTTATAACGCTAGTAATATCACGGAGAACAGATAGTCCAGACTATAATAATAATAAAATGCAATTGTGTTCTTTCATAAATTAGAAGGTTGAGACATCACTCGAACTTTGCACAGACGTTTAATATTTATGGGCTGTTTACTTCTTCATTATCAACATTGCACACAACTTCATAATCAACTTGGCTTCACTTGTGTTAATTAATACTTGCATATGATAATTACTATAATACACCGAGCGTGGGGTCGGGGGTCTTTCATAAAGTCCGTTTATATTAGCTATTGCGAGTTCAAAAACACGTAGGCACAATCTGTTACTCTAGTTATTATAATTAATCATACAGTTTGTTTTATTTATCCTTTTTTTAGAGTGTTTTTTACAATTATGCGTACTAAATTTAATTACATCATAAACAATACCAAGAATACTTTTTGGACCAGCTGAATGTAAATTCGAATGGAATAATTAGTCACCTGTTAGTTACTTCGTCAATTTTTAAAACTGTACAAACTATGTCCATGAATTGATGAATCATCATCAGCTCATTAAACGTCCCCACCGAGGGGCACGAGCCTACCCGTACGCGGGTGTTTAGGCCTTAGTCGTCCACACGGGTCCAGTGCGGGTTGGCCGACTTGACGCCCAACCTTTGAATCTCTTCGCAGGCGTGCGCAGGTTTCTTCACGATATTTTTCTTCACCGTAAGAGCGTCGGATAACGTATATATTATTTTCAAAATTCAAAAACACATTGGTACGTGTCGGGATTTAAACCTCAACCCTCCCGGTAGAAGGGCAACAGTCCACACCGTTGAGCCACCGACGCTCTCATAATTAATAAATAAAATCTAAAAATACCACTGCTTCTCTTAAGCCCTAAGCAACCTGGTCACATCAAATAAATCAAATCTAAATCAATAATACGCAAAATCACAATAACATACTCTATTTTCTGACTCCTTCAGCCGTATCCATCGTCCACGTAATTATTATCAATGCCTAAAATCATAAACATTGTAGAGCAAGATAAATTATGCACTGCAGCAATTAAGTATTTATCCATAATGAACTTGTGTATTCCAAGATGTATTCAAACTATCCATAAATAACTTTAACAAAGAACGCGAAAAATATGGCGTACAAAATTATAGACTATTGCGCTCGTGCTGTTACTATCTAGTCTACGAACGTGTTACATAACATGCATTATACAACGCACATACATTATCTATATATATAAATAAAATTGGAATGTCTGTTTGTAACGTTTTATGCACATGTACGGCACGTACGCCTAAAATAGCCATTTTTCAATTTTTTGCTATCTGTCTGTTTGTTCCGGGTCATCTCTGAAACGGCTAGACCGATTTTGATGGGACGTTCATAAGCCAGTTGCTGATGTTATAATGAAAAACTAAGGCTACTTTTATTTTATGAAAAACTTTTATATTTATGATAATAAAGTGTATTTCTACCGCGAGAGCCTTACAAAGCGATTTGAATTAGCTCACACACTAGCTGGATAAGCACGTAGGCTACATTAAGTAATCTGCGAATATCTTATACCGCGGATAATACCGCGGGGCATAGCTAGTTGTGAATATGTAAACGCAAACATAGTGCACTATTATCAACTGAACGTGGATCGGTTTGTGTTTGTGATAATATACGGCCTTGAGATACGGCTAGTATTAGGTCAGCCGTACTGGTGTAAATTATGTAGCAAAAACATAATTCAATTATATATGTGAACACCTGTATTTAAATAATAGAAACTTTGTTTGATCCCATATTTTAGCGACTAAAGTTATAATAGGCAACCGTTGTTAAATCGCAGGTGGGCTATTATAAGCTTGGTTCTTAGAGTATTAACTAGTTATATTTATTTTGAGGTTTGGTTTCATATTAATGGTTGAGCCGTCGGCTATTACACCAAAAGCTCCGGGTTCGATCACTGGGCAGTGCAAACATTTGTGTGCATGCACATGTCTGCTTTATTGGTTTGGGTGTTTTCTATGTACAATACATATTGTACATAGAAAACAATAGATACATATGTATTTACAAAAAAATAACACGTATAGCGCTATGATAATGCCTGTGGAAATTGATTATTATTATTATTTATTTATTACTGCGCCTTTTCTAGTACTAAACGGTCAGGGGAGTACCATTATCTCTTAAAACAGTATTACTTTAATAAAGCGTCAGCATTTCTGTACCATAAATGCGAAGTTTTATTATTGTAATACTGTTTTAAGAGATGGTAGTAAGTCCGCAGGTATCATTATAGAAATACTGTTTAAGAGATAGTGGAAAGCCGCCTGGTGATACAGGTGGTACACTCGATACTGAGTCGTCTAGGTAGGTACCACCGCAGTGCCAGATACCGTCCCGGGAAACAGGAGAGTTATACGGTTTTGTATTTCGAGATGAGGGCACTGTAGCTAGTGAAATTACCGGGTATGAGAGACCTAACATCTGTTGTCTCGGTGACGGGCGCAGTGCGGTATGATGGGGAATAACTGTTATAATTACTGATATATTTGGTCTCCTTCAATGCGCTCTGTCATGGTCGGGCATAACACTTACCATCAGACGAGCGTCTGATCGTCATGTTCACGCATAACCTAAAAAGAGGCACCGAAGCAGACAATCTTACGAACAATTACTAAGTAAACCTATTGAACGCCGGGAATTCGGACACAATGGAAAATCTATTTTGTCTGGTGCCTTAAGGCATCATTGGTGGTGAAAAGGTTAAGCTTTATGAGACGTTTTGTTAGTTCATATCATGCAATAAACATAAACGACTACGAATGATAAAAGCGATAACGGTAGACTAAATATATTTTTTAAACATTCGGCATGATAAATGTTATGTATGTCTGTTAATGGCGAATATTTATCTTTGTAGAATTTTAGTGGAACTATAAAGACTCCGGGTTCATCTGTCTGGATAATATGTTTACCCTAATCATCATCAAGAGGGGTACGAGCCTACCCGTATAGGGCCTTGGTCATCCACGCGGGCCCAGTGCGGATTTGCCGACTTCACGCACAACCTTCGAANGCACATGTCTGCTTATTGGTTTGGGTGTTTTCTATGTACAATACATATTGTACATAAAAACAATAGATACATATGTATTACAAAAAATAACACGTATAGCGCTATGATAATGCCTGTGGAAATTATTATATATTTATTTATTACTGCGCCTTTTCTAGTACTGACAACGGTCAGGGAGTACCATTATCTCTTAAACAGTATTACTTTAATAAAAGCGTCAGCATTTCTGTACCATAAATGCGAAGTTTTATTATTGTTATACTGTTTTTAGAGATGGTAGTAAGTCCGCAGGTATCATTATAGAAATACTGTGTTTAAGAGATGGTGGAAAGCCGCCTGGTGATACAGGTAGACTCGATACTGAGTCGTCTAGGTAGGTACCACCGCAGTGCCAGATACCGTCCCGGGAAACAGGAGAGTTATGCGGTTTTGTATTTCGAGATGAGGGCACTGTAGCTAGTGAAATTACCGGGTATGAGAGACCTAAATCTGTTTCTCGGGTGACGCGCAGTGCGGTATGATGGGGAATAACTGTTATAATTACTGATATATTTGGTCTCCTTCAATGCCGCTCTGTCATGGTCGGGCATAACACTTACCATCAGACGAGCGTCCTGATCGTCATGTTCCGCATAACCTAAAAAGAGCACCGAAGCAGCAATCTTACGAACAATTACTAAGTAAACCTATTGAACGCCGGGAATTCGGACACAATGGAAATCTATTTTGTCTGGTGCCTTAAGGCATCATTGGTGGTGAAAAGGTTAAGCTTTATGAGACGTTTTGTTAGTTCATATCACTGCAATAAACATAAACGACTACGAATGATAAAAGCGATAACGGTAGACTAAATATATTTTTTAAACATTCGGCATGATAAATGTTATGTAATGTCTGTTAATGGCGAATATTTATCTTTGTAGAATTTTAGTGGAACTATAAAGACTCCGGGTTCATCTGTCTGGATAATATGTTTACCCTAATCATCATCAAGAGGGGTACGAGCCTACCCGTATAGGCCTTGGTCGTCCACGCGGCCATGGGTGCTTGCCGACTTCACGCACAACCTTTGAATCTCTTCAGAGACATGCGCAGGTTTTCTCACGATGTTTTCCTTCACCGTAAGAGCGTCGGATAAACCCACGAATAATTCCGAAAATTGGTACGTGGCGGGGTTGGAACCTGCACCCTCCATATCTGAATGCACACTTATGAGCCACCAACGTTTATACTAATGCAAATCCATTACAAAAAGACTACCATTCCTTTACAGATGTATTGAACTAGAAACTAAGATCATTATTATTATCTATTTCCCGATTGATTACGCTCGAACTCTTATCGCGGAAAACAATAGAAAATCTATTGTTTGCGGGGAAAGTTATCCACAGAGTCTTTGACCATTTATCTAGAACCCATAACAATGCTTATTCGTCAATTATCTTTACCTACTGTAGAAAAAAAAGTTAAACAGCACAGCCATACATAGATAAAAAATATAAACAATATACCCACTACTATTAAAATGTCATTAGCACACAGATAATAAATATGCCACACTCCACTTTCCTAGTTAACACATGGCTGGCATTATGCCAAATAAACCAAAACAATATGCAAAACGAATATAAGAGATTATTCAGTAATCAGACTTACTCATCATCATACTGCAAGGCACAGGCCTTACCACACAGCAGAGCTATGGGACATTAGGCCGTAACACCACGCGGCCCCAATGCAGATTGGTGGGCGTTAACGACTACCATCCTAAGGTTGCAGCCGGCACCGACGCTTCACGGACAAACGGACGCACGAATCATTTTCTTTTCGGATAATCAAACTGTGGTGGTGACAAATAATCAATACGAAACCGCGTTACGGCCTTTGAAGTGGTGTTATGTAACGTCCGCTAGATGGCAGCTGTGGGACAGCTAAACATAGCCTTCAAAGCACGCAATTATCGTTTCAGACAATAAGTTGGTACAATGTCGTAATCTACCGGATCAAAGTGATGATCATAGACTTTCCAACTACCTCGCAGATTATAAGCACAAGTATTACTGTTTATTAAAAAGGAACATTTGTTTTTTGCTTTTATTTAAAAGAGGTTGGACCGCATAAAATATTTTTTTTCACCTTAAAATTCTAAAAATAAAAACATAAAACTAACCCTATGTTTTATGCCCACTTTCGCGTATACTATAATCATCCGTGCTCCTTTGTGACTAGGCACGAGCGAGACGGACATAATTTACACGTGGGTGTGAACGAGACAGATAATTGTTTGTCAACATTGCGCGCAATTTTAAATTTAGAACGGGTTTGTTCTTCCGCGTTTTTAACTTTACAGTTTAGATAACGAAACGACTTTGTTTTTTTTTTGGACTTTAAGCATAGCTAGGAATTTATAGCAAACATTATTTAGGGATGTCTGGCGCAAAATGGGGAGACCTATGTCCAATAGTGGACTGCAATAGGTTGAAAGCGAGAGATTATTTAGAAAATATAATATTGTGCTAGATTTTGTTTTAAAGACGACTGTACTTTTACATGATGGATGGCTCAATACTGAGTCGTCTAGGTAGGTACCATCGCAGTTCCAGATATCATCTCGGGAAATAAAGCTATTGGACTTTTGTGTTTCGGGATGAGGGCACTGTAGCTAGTAAAATTACCGGGATAAGAGACCTAACATCAGTTCTCTCGGGTGACGGCGCAGTGCGGCGTAGATGGAAAATAATAACTGTCTATTAGTTGATCTCCCTGCTCTGTCATGGTCAGGCGTATCATTTACCATCAGGTGAGCGTTCCGACCGTCCTGTTCACTTCATAACATAAAAAAGACGCCATTTTGAATGTTTAGATAACCAAACAATTTTGTTTTTGGAATTTATAGTAACCGTAATTAAGGAACACTATAATACGCTAGATTTAGTTAAAGAGACGCCATTTTGACGGTTCACCAATGTTATCCTAGACGCGTAGTAAATCTCATATTTAATGTCTTTAGCCCTTTCTCATCTTTTGGAGGATTTAAGCACTATGCTCGAAACCCTAGACGGAGCTTCTCAACAGGTGGGTCTTAAAATGAACATGGACAAGACGAAAGTCATGTCTAATGCCCATGTCGTACCTATACCGATATCAGTTGGAGTTCTGTCCTCGAAGTTGTAGACGAATATTGTACTGGGACAGGTAGTTCCAAATGTAGGTCCAACTTCGAGAAGGAGGTTTCTCGTCGAATCCAATTAGGATGGGCAGCGTTCGGGAAGTTAAGGCAGATCTTTTGATCCAAATACCTCAGTGTCTCAAGACGAAGGTCTTTGACCAGTGTGTGTTGCCAGTTATGACATACGGAAGTGAAACGTGGTCGCTCACTAAGGGCCTCTTGAATAGATCTCAAGTTGCTCAGCGTGCTATGGAGGGGCTATGTTAGGTGTCTCCCTACGCGATAAAATCCGAAACGATGATATCCGTAGGAGAACTAGGGTGACCGACATAGCCCAGAGGAAAGCGAATTAGTGGCAGTGGCAGGGCACATATGCGTAGAACCGATGGCCGATGGGCGGAAAGGTCTCGAGTGGCGTCCACGTAACGGAAAGCGAAGCGTAGGCCGACCCCTAACCAGGATGGACGGATGATCTGGTTAAGGTGGCGGGTAGCAGAGATGTCAACTGCTCGGGATCGGTGCGTGGATAATCATTAGGGGAGGCCTTGGTTCAGCAGTGGACATAATTAGGCTGTAATGATGATAATGAACCCTTTCTCAAACGTAGCAGACAATACATATAAAATACTAAATTTTGAACTCTATTCCCTTACAATAGAGTTAAAAACTGTGAATTTGGTGTGACTACGATGTGTGGACACAAGCCGCGCGCGGATAGATAGGTAAACATCCCAAAGCCTCCAATTGCTGCTTCGAATTGCATATGCACTTGAGTTAGAATACATAGAATATATTAATTTGCACAGAATATAGTGTTAAGTAAGGTGTTACATAAGTGGATATTGGTACATAGTATATTCTGCCTGTTTCCTATTCAACCTATCGCAGTTCACTGCTGGACATAGGTCTCCCCCATTTCGCGCCAGATATCCCGGTCCTCCGCTTTTCTCATCCAGCCTCCACCAGCGACCTTTCGCAAGTCGTCGGTCCATCGGGCCGGAGGGCGTCCTACGCTTGCCGAGACGCGGTCTCCACTCCAGAACTCGTCTGCCTGTTTAAGGCATGCAAATATTTATTATTCGCAGTTCCAGATATCATCTCGGGTAATAAAGCTATTGGACTTTTGTGTTTCGGGATGAGGGCACTGTAGCTAGTAAAATTACCGGGTATAAGAGACCTGACATCTGTTGTCTCGGGTGACGGGCGCAGTGCGGCGTTGATGGAAAATAATAACTGTCTATTAGTTGGTCTCCCTGCTCTGTCATGGTCAGGTCGTATCATTTACCATCCGAGCGTTCCGACCGTCCTGTTCACTCATACTATTATTATTACAATTATCGAAACATTATCAATACATGTTCATTATTTCCAATTATATTTTAGCTATTAATATTTATTAAAATGCATTG